>CM019070.1:14572470-14592470 GCA_009667805.1 Leptobrachium leishanense
CTCCGCACTCACAAGATTGTAAAACTTTAACACTTATCGTATCCACGACGATTATCCCACTCTGCTGGTACTGAAACTGGAACGAAGGACCTGAAGACTCTTGCCGCCACAGGAATCAACTGGACATCTTACCAAGATTAGCAGTAGTAAAGCAGTAATTTATTGGGTAAATTAAATATATGTTATATATAATAAATTCCAACGCATTTCGTGTATATCATACACTTCATCAGGGAAAGTATAAATTATAACAAGATTAAAACAGAATAAAAATCCATTAATAGTCCCCATTCTTTCTCTTCTTATATTCTCTCCTTTTATCGCCGGATTGTCTCTCTTCCGGTTCTTGCGTTGGAGTGCGTCTCACGTCTACCGGAAGTTCTGCGTTCCTGGGATGGACCGTTTGTACTGCGTTCCACCCATGAGACGCACGCCAACGCAAGAACCGGAAGAGAGAAATACGTGTAATCTTTTATTTTCCTTAATAATCATGACACATCATGACATTTTTTTCGGAACAAAAGAACAATCACTAGTCCCAAAAATGGGAAAGTGAAATGGAAAAGAGGGCACCCCAACAGAAAATGGGATTAAACCCTCTGGATTACGTATGAAAATGAAAAAGGAGGTACAAATGATAAGTGGACAAACACCATCAAAGAACCCCTTCGGGAGTTGGGGTTAAAAAATTAATCTTTATTATTGGACATTGCCCAATATTCAATGTGTAGACAGTTATATGACAATGGCAGGTTGTCACATGTGATTAACAAACAATGGGTGTAATACTATGGACTAAATATTAACAA
Organism: Leptobrachium leishanense; assembly: GCA_009667805.1. Classification (NCBI taxonomy): domain Eukaryota; kingdom Metazoa; phylum Chordata; class Amphibia; order Anura; family Megophryidae; genus Leptobrachium; species Leptobrachium leishanense. Next base: position 14,573,280 of record CM019070.1, read on the forward strand.
TGATAGAGTAATCTATATAGTGTGTGGTAAGTCAACAGCCAACAATTAGTAGTGGATAACGTGTAGCCAAATACTGCTAATTTGCCCAAAGTGTTTTAATACACGATATGAAAACACACTCAAAAAATGAGATATAAATGTTGTATATTGGATTAATACCATATGAATAATAAGCAAACCAGTGAAATAGGGCAACAATATAAACCAATGGTGTAAAAAATGGTTTGGACCCTTACAGTCATCAATAGGATATTGATACTAGTATTAGTAGAACTAAAAATAACTCTAATAGTATCAGTTGGTGAATGTCACAGATAGAACAATAATTTAAATAAGACAGCTAGTGATTAGACTGCAACAAATGGTTGAGTATTAAGAGAGATAGATATTAATATAGACAACCAATAGGTATAATGGATGGATTAATCACAGTAGGCAAAAAATGCTGATAAGATCGTAAATCACATACTGGAATAGAGATCGAACATTCTAAGCGACACAGAAAATTGTTAAATTGTATAATATAACTCTATGATGGTACCGTTGGGCTATGATTTAAACACTAGGTTATATATATATTGGACCTTGATATGGTTCATATAACAAATATACATGTATTAATTGAGATTTAAACAAACACCCAATATATGGTAAAAAGAGTTAGATTCTCATATGGAGATTTAAGAACTAACCACACACCAGGTGGAAATTATTTATCGCTCGGACAAAGCCGCGTATGTGTTTATCGAAGAAAACCATATACCAGGTGAAGAGTGAAATGTTGGGCTAGACAAAATAGCATAGGCATAAGATCATACTAAAATACTGATCAGCACTCGATTGTGTATGTAGCCTTGATAAGGTTGAGATAATAAACATGCATATATTTGGAGGAGAATTCGACAAATACCCAGTATTAAATGCATAGAACTAAATTCTCGTATAAATTAATCCTCGACCACACGCCAAATAAAAATTAGTTATATATTGCATCTTTAGTCGGCAATCACACATCAAGTGAAAGGATTATTAGATAGAAAAAAATATTATTAGCATAGATACATATAGGCATAATTGAAAATATATCAGTAATAAGGTGTATATATAGCCTAAATGTAATATGAAATACAATCGTAATATAGATGTAAAAAACAAATCGGCAATCACTTAACCTTGATGTGGTTTGATTTATGAACATGCATATATTTGAAAAATAATTCGGGAAATACCTAGTAATAAATGCATAGGACTAAATTCTTATATGAAAATAAATCGTCAGCCGCACGTCAAGTGGGAATTGCTTATATGTTGCATTTATCACACACCAGGTGAAAAGATTATTAGGCTAAAGAGAATAATATTAGCATTTATATAAACATGGAAAGAAGAATAGTCAACACTAGGTTGTGTATAGAACCTTGATATAGTATAGATTGCGGTCATACACATGTGTGGAAGACAAATCGGCAGACGCCGAAGCTAAATTGCATAGGGCTAAACTCTCATATATTAACCATGATAGGTTTAAGATTACAAACATGCATACATATGAAAATGATAGATAAGTAATCGCCCAATATGCAAAGTGTAACGTTATATTCAGCGTCGACCACACACCAAGTGGGAATAAATTATAGAACTCGGAAATGCAGTCGGTAATTAGTTCAACATAACCAAAAGATTGGAATAAGGCGATAAGAGTATGATTGTTGCCTATATATATATATGAGATTAAACAGATTAGGCTCTAAATAGAAAGAGCAATGACCACCAGTCCATAAGCAAAATTGCTTATTTGTTGCATTTATCACACACCAGGTGAAAAGATTATTAGGCTAAAAAGAATAATATTAGCAGGGAGTTGTATAAACATAGATGGAAAAATCGTCAACACTAGGTTGTGTATAGAGCCTTAATGTAGTTTAGATTACGGTCATGCACATGTGTGAAAAACAAATCGGCAAACGCCCAATCGAAATTACATAGGGCTAGACTCTCATATATTAACCATGATAGGTTTAAAGTTGCAATCATGCATACATATGAAAATGATGAATAAGCAGTCGCCCAATATACAGAGTATAGCGTTATATTCAGCGTCGACCACACACCAAGTGGAAATAAATTATGGAACTCGGAAATGCAGTCGGTAGTTAACTCAACATAACCAAAAAATTGGAATAAGGCGATAAGAATATAATTGTTGCCAATATAAATGTGAGGCTAAACAGATAAAGCTCTAAATAGAAGAGGAGCTATGACCACCAGTCCATAGTATTTTAAAAGATTAATTAAAGAAAGATTGTGAAGCAGTTAAAATGGGTAAGGACCCATCGGTATTGTACCGCGCTCAACGTACGTTTCGCCACTTCAGGTCATGTGGCTTTGTCAGGAGCGTTGATAATGTCCCCTTCTAGGATCCAATTATATATACAAACTGTCATTACCTCCAGGTGGAACGTGATTTACGCAGGTTAGCCCACATGAAATAAATCAATGCAAAGCCGATCGGTAGAGTACGTATCAACCTGCGCATCACGTGTTGCGTCTATAACCAATTAGGATAGAGACATTCAACCCCTCGTACTACCCCTACATCTCGTGTGTTAGACTTATGGTATCCATGCTATAAAATTAGATATTGTCTTGAGTTGTCAGCAGAGAAAATATACGCATTCAAATCATAAGGCCACTGTAGTGCAGTGATATCAATTGCAAAAATTCTGGTTCAGAAAGCCAGAAAAGAGTTGCCTATTGACACACGGCAAAACATGCTGTCACCTGGCTGAATTAGACCAATCATGGGACATAATGAATAGAACGGACCAGAGTATTTATATGCATTCGAATGATAGACAGTTGCTTAACGATAAAAAGTATCCAAAATGCAAAGTGCCAAAATACGGCACAATTATCCGAACTGTCTAAGGATACAGGGTAAAAATACCCCAGCATAATAAAGACCATGATTATATATATAATTCTCAAATCTTACATTTAATTAGTAGCATGCTAAAGGAATCGTATGACTGGTACAAGTCAACCATGTTGAATGCCAAAATCTGTTCCAAAAATTGAGAAATTATATGTAAATCTAGATTAAGAGAAATATTCTAAACTATATAAAGAATTATATATATATAAACCCTAGATATAGCAGGAAGAATGCAAATGTCAGATTTAAATATATATTATTATAGATAGTATTAATGATGGTAGGATAAATAAAAAAGTGTACCTCCTTTTTCATTTTCATATGACATTTTTTTCACTTATCAGAAAATGTCAAGACCTCCAACCTGGGAAAGATCCTGGACGCCGCTTGTCCATCTCAAGCTCTACATGTCCCTCTATGTACAGATCTCCGAGGCACTCAACTATACTGTGTACATGGACGGTCATGATGGCGGCCTTCTAATCAGTCCGTCCTCTCTGACATGTTAAAATATGATATAAAATGATTTGTTAAAGTATTTTGTATAAGATTTCTTTTTGCTTCTTTAATCTGCCCTGCCTGCAGGGGGCGCTGGGGAGGTGGACCTTTATCGCGCTGTAACACGTTGCCTTTTTAGCTCTACCACTGTTTTTAGAAATAAATGCTTTTTGAAGATGTGGTCTTATCTCTCTAAATACTGTGGGCCAGGGGGTGGAGTGTCCCTACTTGGTGTATCCTGCCAGGTGCATGCTGGGACATAGGGTACATAAGGAGCAGCAGAATAACTTGCACTGGATGATGTTACGGAGCTCTGGAACACAGCAGGGTCTCTATATCAGTTGGCTTCCATTCAACAGCACAGAGAATTCGGCGTGGATAAAGTGGTCGTGATGGTCATGATTGGTCCTCTCACCATATATAGTCAAGGGGTGGTGACTAGTCAGGTTCAGTTGTGAAGCACCGAAATTGCATGCAATTTCACTGCTTTGCTTTTCGCTGCCAAAAATTTAGTCACCAAATATCATGCCTCAGCGGCGGTTGCGGTCCCGGCGTCCCTCCCCGCGGCTCTGGGGTCGGCGTCTCCCCCGCATCCTGTTCCTGCGCTGTATGCGCGCATGCCACCGGCGGCTCCGGATTTAGACCCTCCGGCGGCGCGACGTCATCACACCTCCATGTGACCCGTTGTTGGCCAATCGGCAGGCAGGGCGCGAGATTTAAACCTGCTCTAACCATTCCTCGATGCCATTTCGTGGTTCTGCTTGTCTGACCCTTAAGTGCTTGCATATCTTCTCTTTGACGGATATTCTGTGTATGACCTGGCTTTCTAATTTTGACTTGTGTACCTCCATACCCCTTGACCCGGCTATTGTTACTCGACTCTGCTTTTTGCCTGACCCTTACTGTGGTTTATATATACCACTCCTTACATACCTGTCTGAAACACCAGCCACTCTAAGGACGGGTTCCTGTCCTCCTCGTGAGTCCCTGCCTTATAGGTTCACCTCTAGTACTTGCGGAACCCAGCCATTGCAAGGACTGGTATCGCATCTAGGATTTTGGTCACCTGTTGCTTTATTGGTACTGTTGTAGTACACCTTTCACTTTACGTGTGTTGGCCTGACATCAGATTCACCCCTTGCTAATTGCATAACACAGCCAACTCAAGGACTGGTATCACAATTAGCATTTGGGCCTTTTGTTATTTTATACCCTCAGGTACGTGACTGTGCCTGACATCACGAAAGGGCCATGGACCTAGCAGGAACTGCCCAACAATTTTCGGGCTTAGAGAGTCGTTTGGAAGATCAGGATCATCGACTTGATCAATTCTCACAAGCCCTCCAAACGTTGTTAGCTCGTACTGCACCTACACCGTTAGAGGCGCCTCCTCCCGCCAACCCGCCTAATTCTGAACCGTTTGCCACGCCGAGCCCGTGTCCCAATTTGCTTCCACCGATACGTTATGGTGGCGATCCTATTGCCTGTAGAGGATTTATGAACCAGATCTCAATCCACTTTGAGCTAAACCCTTGGTCCTACCCCACAGGTCGTGCCAAGGTAGCCTTTGTCATTAATCATCTAGCTGATAAAGCATTGTGTTGGGCTAACCCCCTTTGGGATACTGACAAACCCATTGTGTACAACTATCGGGAATTTATGACTGCTTTCCGCAGAGTGTTTGACCCCCCTGGTCGTAAAACCAATGCCGCTAAATCCTTGTTACGCCTGCGCCAAGGTGCTAAATCCCTGGGTGATTACGCACTGGAGTTTAGATCCTTAGCTTCTGAATTAAATTGGAACGATGAGGCTTTGATAGCAGTGTTCTTAGAGGGTTTGAACGATGAGCTCCAGGACGAAGTAGCGGCCCGAGATCTTCCAGACGCTCTGGAGGATCTGATCACTTACTTGTCCTTTATAGATGAACGCATCCGCCATCGCAAGAATACGAAGGATAAAGCTAGAAAAACACCTCTTAGGGTGCCTTCCCGATCCCTTTTTCCCGCACTCCCAGAGTCTACTGATCTTCCCGAGCCCATGCAGCTAGATAGCACTAAACTCCCTGAATCCAAAAAGCAACGCCGTCGACGTGAGGGATTATGCTTATATTGTGGTTTAGGGGGCCATTTGCTTAAAGGCTGTTCCAAACGTCCTCAGGGTCCTACGGGAAACTTGCGTGCCTAAGTGCCTCTAGGGGACAACTCTTAGGTTCATTTCCCTCGTCCCCTAAACTCGAAAATAGACTCCGGGTTCCGGTCACTCTCTGTTTTGAGAGCCCCCTCAACCCGGTGCATCTCTATGCCCTGGTTGACTCTGGTGCAGCCGATAATTTTATCGATCTTGCTTTTGCTCGTAAACACGCTATTCCTTTGATAGAAAAAAAAACACCCCTTCTGGTACAAGCCATTGACGGTAGACCCCTTGAAACCCCTTTGGTCCTCTTCGAGACTCCAGACATTATTGTTAAAACAGGATTATGTCATTTAGAAAAGATGTTCTTTCATGTCATTTCTTCACCCTCCTATCCCATCGTTCTGGGGTATCCTTGGTTAACTCGCCATAACCCTGTAATAGATTGGCGTGCTCGTCAAATCGCGAAGTGGGATAATGATTGCATGTCTTCCTGTATTGAGATCCCCTTATCCGTCAACGTCCTGAATTTACCTACGGCTCCTCCTCTGACGACTACTATACCTACTCCATACTTTGATTTGGCACCCGTATTCGATAAGAAAGAGGCCGATAGACTACCCCCACATCGTTCGTACGATTGCGCTATCGACCTTCTTCCCGGTAGCACTCCTCCTAGAGGGGCTGTCTACCCTTTATCTGAAAAGGAGCATAAGGTATTGGAGGAATATATCACTGATTCCCTTATTCGTCCCTCTTCCTCTCCCGCTGGAGCAGGATTTTTCTTTGTTCAGAAAAAAGAAGGAGATCTCAGACCGTGCATTGACTTCCGAGGGTTGAACAAAATTACCGTTAAAAATGCCTACCCCATTCCACTCATCCCCGAGTTATTTGATCGCCTGAAATATTCTAAAATATTTTCTAAATTGGATCTCAGAGGAGCCTACAACCTGATTCGAATCAAGAACGGGGATGAGTGGAAAACTGCGTTCAATACTAGATTAGGGCACTACGAATACCTAGTTATGCCCTTTGGTTTATGCAATGCCCCAGCAGTGTTTCAGGTGTTTATTAATGATGTGTTACAGGAATATACCCCCTGTTTTGTCGTGGTCTACCTTGACGATGTGTTGATACATTCCCCCGATTTGAAAACCTACCATCAACATGTACGACTCGTCTTGTCCAAACTGTTATCCAATGGTCTCTATTGTAAACTCGAGAAATGCTTATTTGACGTCCAACAGGTACAATTTTTAGGTTATGTTATCTCTTCCTCTGGCTTCATGATGGACCCCAAGAAACTAGATGCCATCGTTAAATGGCCTCTTCCCAAGGGTCTCAAGGCCATTCAAAGATTTATAGGCTTCTCTAACTATTACAGGAGATTTATTAAGGGTTTCTCGTCCATCATAGCACCCATTACAGCATTGACTAAAAAGGGAATTCATACTCAAGATTGGCCTCCCATAGCTTTAGAGGCTTTCGAGAAGTTAAAAACGGCATTTTCCACTGCTCCCATCCTCCATCACCCCGATCCTACTAGACCCTTCGTAGTAGAAGTGGATGCCTCAGAGACCGGGGTAGGAGCTGTGTTATCCCAACGTCCGGCCGACGACAAACCTATGCAACCTTGTGGTTTTTATTCTAGGAAACTGTCACCTACCGAGGTCCGTTACGACATTGGTGACAGGGAACTGCTAGCCATTATACTCACCTTAAAGGAATGGCACCACCTCTTAGAGGGGTCTAATTGTCCGTTCTCCATTATTACTGACCATAAGAATCTGATTTACCTGTCCGAGGCTAAAAGGTTGAACCCCAGACAAGCCCGATGGGCCCTCTTTCTTACCCGATTTGACTTCCTCATTTCTTACAGACCCGGGTCTAAAAATATTAAGGCTGATGCACTCTCCAGACAGTACGAACCCCTATCTACTCAAGTATCGGTACCAGTCCCCATAGTTCCCGAAAGGAAAATATTAGCCTCTCTGAGTACACAGGTCGAATCTCCTTTCTGGAACATTTTACTGTCAAAACAGTCTCTAGCACCTCCATCTAAACCACATAATAAACTATTCGTTCCTCCTGTAGAGGTACCCACTGTTTTATGACTTTTTCACGAATCCAAATTCGCTGGACATTTTGGGGTAAAAAAGACTCTAAACTTGATTAAAAGAAACCTTTGGTGGCCTACACTTACCAATGATGTTAAAGACTACGTAACCACCTGTTTTGTTTGTACCCGTTCTAAACCCTCCCGCCTTAGCCCTACTGGCCTTCTCCAACCTCTACCTGTTCCTGAGCGCCCTTGGTCTCATTTAGCTATGGACTTCTTGGTGGAACTAACCCCTTCACTTGGCCATACAGTGATTTTTGTAGTTGTTGATCGCTTCTCTAAAATGGCACATTTCATTCCGTTAAGGAAACTCCCCTCCTCTAGCGAGCTAGTACAGATTTTTACCAAAGAAATATTTAGACTTCATGGTATCCCGAATGTTCTCGTCTCGGATCGCGGTTCTCAATTTATCTCTAAGTTTTGGAGAGGCTTCTGTCACCAGTTAGGTGTCAAACTGTCCTTTTCTTCCGCGTACCACCCGCAAACGAACGGATTAGCCGAAAGAACCAATCAAACGCTCAAGACTTATTTAAGGTGTTTTATTTCAGACGCACAAGATGATTGGGTTACTCTATTACCATGGGCGGAGTTTGTATATAACAATGCCACATCGCAATCGACTAAGTATTCTCCTTTTGAAATAGTCACTGGTATGCATCCCACCGTTTTCCCATCCTCGTTTCCACCTCAGAATATTCCTGCCCTGGAGGAACACCTGAGCAATCTCCGTGCGATTTGGGAATGGACCAGAATAAATCTTGAGTCCGCTTCTTTGGCTCAGAAGCGTTCAGCAGACCGCAAACGCAGACCTCCGCCGGTTTACCATGTAGGGGACAGGGTTTGGCTCAGCACACGCCACATCCGGTTGAAAGTCCCTTCCATGAAATTCGCACCTCGATTTATAGGCCCGTATAGAATTCTTCGGTGCATTAATCCCGTATCTTACGCTCTGCAGTTGCCTGTCTCTCTTCGTATCCCTAACTCCTTTCATGTCTCCTTACTAAAACCACTCTTGTGCAACCGTTTTACCCGTCCTGACTCTCCTCCTCCTCCTCCTGTAGTGGTAGACGGGACTCCCGAGTATGAAATTGAGTCCATTCTAGATTCCCGTTGTTTTCGTAATCGGTTGCAATATCTGGTTCATTGGGCTGGTTATGGCCCCGCGGATCGCACATGGGTTTCATCGCGTGACGTTCATGCTCCCCGTTTGGTATCCGCTTTCCATCGTCGTTTCCCCGATAGACCGGCTCCTGGCCGCCCGGTGGGCGTTCCTCGGGGTGAGGGTGCTGTCATGCCTCAGCGGCGGTTGCGGTCCCAGCGTCCCTCCCCGCGGCTCCGGGGTCGGCGTCTCCTCCGCATCCTGTTCCTGCTCTGTATGCGCGCGCGCCGCCGGCGGCTCCGGATTTAGCCCCTCTGGTGGCGCGAAGTCATCATACCTCCATGTGACCCGTTGTTGGCCAATCGGCAGGCAGGGCGCGAGATTTAAACCTGCTCTAACCATTCCTCGATGCCCTTTCGTGGTTCTGCTTGTCTGACCCTTAAGTGCTTGCATATCTTCTCTTTGATGGATATTCTGTGTATGACCTGGCTTTCTAATTTTGACTTGTGTACCTCCATACCCCTTGACCCGGCTATTGTTACTCGACTCTGCTTTTTGCCTGACCCTTACTGTGGTTTATATATACCGCTCCTTACATACCTGTCTGAAACACCAGCCACTCTAAGGACTGGTTCCTGTCCTCCTCGTGAGTCCCTGCCTTATAGGTTCACCTCTAGCACTGGTGTATTTTGGCCTAGACCAACAAGGCCCAGTGCTAGGGCGGCACTTTCCAGGGGGTGGCGGCCCGCTGGGTGGCCCCACCCCCAAAAAAAAATTTGAAAACTATTTTACCAGGAAGGAAACATTGAGATGTCACTAATTTTCAAGTATGTCCTGGGTAGGCAAGGCCTAGGCTTTCACTTTCCAGGGGGCAACAAAAAACCTCACCACTAATTGGGTTACTCACAGAGCACCGAAATGACGCCAACATTTTGGTGTTCTGTAGTTCTCTGCACTTCGGGGAATAAAATTTCCCCACCCTGCAGTGAATTCACCATTCACCGCAGGGTCCCTAAAGTGCATGGAGTCGGCCGCTGTATGCTGCCACCGCAAACCCATGGCCTGCTGTTTTCAAAAGAACTACTGAACGAAAATGTCTGGAATTTACATATAAGATCCTATGATTGATAATAAAAAGTTCTGTTACAGAAAAAGAAGAACCGCTATTAAAAAAAAGGGGGGAATTTAGCCCAAAAAGTCTGAAAAATCACTAAAAGGTACAAAAAAAAATCAATAAATAAATAAAGACTTTTTACTGCAGATTAAAATAATAAATGGTTTATTAGATATTGCATAAAAAACGGGAATATTTTTAACATTGAAACCTATGGGGTTCACCTGAATAAACCTGCTGATTGAAACCACCGAACATCAGGGCATTTCACTGAGATTTCACTGCTGTTTGGTGTTCTCTGAATAGATTAACCATTACTTCTCTATGGGGATTTGCACTGCCTTCAAACAGCACCGTACTTGCTGGCAGTTCGCCAAATTTGTGTGTGAGCATATCACCAGAGCAGTGGTGTACTTAGAGGAGTGGCGGAGGGCGGGCCGCCCCAGGTACCAGTGATTATTGGGGTGTCATTAGGGGGTACTAGGAGGTGCCACTGTCACTGTGTGTCAGCTTTGAGCTGTGTTCTCAAACAACGAGCAGCGGAGCATGGCGTTTGCATACGGAATAAAATCGAATAGAATAAAAATCCCCCTCTCCTCCCTCCATAGCTCCTCCCCTGCCCCGCAGCAGCTCTAGGAGAGGGGAGGGGGATGTGATTTGTGTCCAGAGAGAGAAGATGACAGTAAACGGCAGGTAAAGGGGGGGGGTTATCAGCAGAATATGAAGCCCTGTCTGCTTACTGCTGTTTAAAGTGGACCTTTCCTTAACCAGCACTCCAGTGATAGAAATTTGTCATTGAGCTGCCTGGCTCCTGGTGAGGCTGCTTGCGTGCAGGTCACACTCGGTCCGGCCAGTCAGGTGGTACTGAGTCTCAGTACCACCTGACTGGCTGAACCACGTGACACACATGCACGCAGCTGCCCGCCCTTTCGTTAACATGGACTGTCACTCTATTCTGGACTGAACACCCACCGGGAAGGGAATCAAAGCCACGGTGCACCCTCTGGCAGTGGCACGCCACTGCTGACAAGATGGCTCCATGCACAGGCACTGCCGTGATCCTAACGTAGCCTGGAGGGACCTCCTGCTTAGTCTGTACACAGTCCCTGCTGACTCTGCACACAGCCCTATCGCGGACAGAGGCCGGTAAATGTAGAATAAATAATTGCTGTGTGCTCATATACACTCGGTTTGCTGGGAGTTTTATTGCAGTGGATTCTGATGCACTCATACACACCACACATTGCATTGCTGGGAGTTTTATTGCTGTGGATTCTGATACGCTGACACACACCACACATTGCATTGCTGGGAGTTTTATTGCACTGGATTCTGATGCACTCATACACACCGCACATTGCATTGCTGGGAGTTTTATTGCTGTGGATTCTGATATGCTGACCCGCACATTGCATTACTGGGAGTTTTATTGCTGTGGATTCTGATACACTCAAACACACTGCACATTGCATTGCTGGAATTTTTATTGCTGTGGATTCTGATACGCTGACACACACCAAACATTGCATTGCTGGGAGTTTTATTGCTGTGGGTTCTGTGATACACACTGCATAGTACTGTGAGTTTTATTGCCCTGGAGCTCTGGGATACACTCATACACACTGCACATTACTGTGAGTTTTATTGCTGTACAGCTCTGTGATACGTTCATATGCAGTCCACGTTTCTGTGGATTTTATTGTTCAACCAATTAGAGAGGCTGTGTTCCAGTATACTTGACATGCGTGGCTGTTCTTTGTAAAAATGCTTGAATTTAAACATTTCATAATTTTATTTCTCAATAGATACATTTGAAATGGTATACAAAATATACAAGTAGGCACTTGGTATCCACTTTTAATATAAAGAGAGGAAAAGGCGGAACTCTAAGAGGAAAAGGTGGAGCTTAAAGAGGAAGGGTGGGGATTAACCAGGAAGAGGTGTGCCCTTGACAGGAGGGGGTGCCTCAAATTTAAATTAGGGGGTGCACGAGTTTAGTCAGGCCTAGGGCAGCACCTACACCTAAATACACCACTGACCTCTAGTACTTGCGGAACCCAGCCATTCCAAGGACTGGTATTGCATCTAGGATTTTGGTCACCTATTGCTTTATTGGTACTGTTGTAGTACACCTTTCACTTTACGTGTGTTGGCCTGACATCAGATTCACCCCTTGCTAATTGCATAACCCAGCCAACTCAAGGACTGGTATCACAATTAGCATTTGGGCCTTCTGTTATTTTATACCCTCGAGTACGTGACTGTGTCTGACACCAAAGCAGTTATCGGACGTCGGCGAAAACCGCCGAATTGTGCCAAATTGTGCCAAAATTGAATAAGCAAATTCCTAAAAAATAAATAAAACCAAAATAAAAATAAACTACTAATAGGAGTTTATGTTCAATAAAAAGTTTTAAAACATGTTTAACATGTTCATTGATAAAAAAAGTCCCTCAAAAAATAATAAAAAGGTCTGCGAAATAAAATTAAAAAGTCCCTAAAAAAAACTTTGAAAAAAATAAAAAAAATACAAAAAGCTCTTTTAATTTTTTTTTTTAATAATGTGTTTTGTAAAAAAATGTAAAGAATAACAGCTTTTAATAAAATAAATAAAAATATATTCTATAATACAAAATAATTAAAAAGCAAATAAATTGAAATTGAGAACATTAAACGGTTGAATAAAAAAATTATAATATTTTTTTACATTGATTCCAATGGGATTCTTCTGTTTAAACCCGTCGAACTGAAACACCGAAAAAGCAGGGCATTTCGCCACAATTTCGGCGTTCTGTGAATAGACACGATAGACTTTTATGGGACAACTTCGGTGTCGCTGAATATCAGCGAATTGCACCGTATTTTACTGTCAATACACCAGTATTTGGGGAGTTGACAGCTTTGTGAATAGATGAATTTACCCAAAATTGCGCCGAAGAAGAATTTCACCGTTTGGTGCAATTTTGGGTCAAATTCAGCTGTTAGCGAATAAAATCTTATGTTTCAAGTGCCACCTGTTACCGGAAGAATAAGAAATGTTAATAGATACAGAATATTGCGGATGGGCAGGTGGCACCAAAACTATTAAATCGCACATAGAGAAAGGTTTTATTGTTTTCATTGTTTTTCTTTTGGTGAAATAAATCACGACGCTCTGCTGCTGTGGTGCTCGGCCCGTTGTACTTAGTGATCGGAAAGTTGTATAAATGTTTACCTGCGAAGAACAAACCATTTGAGTGAAGAATATCCTGGCTGGATAAATGTTTGCTTAAGATATATAAACTGTTTTAGACAAGATTGTAATATTATCGCCCTGGGTTTAGAGAGATATTTTATACAAAAGAACAGGAAATTGATCTCAGGAGCAAGATTAGCGCTGAGCAAACTCCGTTGAGTAATATTGTGAGCAAAATAGCCTGTGAGACCCTATAAACCTGCAAAACGTCATTTAAACAACCTGAGATCTACAAAAACAAAAGAAAACATAAAAACTGACACTTTTTATGCTCGTCCAACACCTGAATAGCATAGAGGGAACAATGCAATGGTCAATGGTTTAATGCAATGGTCAATGGGTTTCATTGGTCTCTGGTATATCGACGTCAAGCCCTGCTTTGTCCTCACTTGGCACTGGATGTGCTTCAGGAACCCTGCAGACCACTTTGTGGTAGTTGAAGAATGAGTCTCAAGGAACTCTGACACATACACGGATACATTGCTCACTTTAATCGGGGCTGCACGATTCACAAGACATTTGTAGTAGTGATGAGCCGAACACCCCCGTGTTCGGTTCGCATTCGAACTCGAACAATTTCAAAAGTTCGAGCTCGAACACGAACCAAACTGAATGCAAGTCAATGGGACTCGAACATTCGATTTTTAGAGTCCCCTCCAAGAGGGCATATATGCAAGATATTTGCCATAAAAGGTGTATGGGAGTCCGGGTAGTGCCCTGGGGACAGGAAACAAGGACAAAAAGTTTAAAAAAAGTTTTTAAAGGAACAGTGAGTTTTCCATGAAATAAAAGTTAAGAATAAAAACGAAAAATTCCTTCAAATATCGTGCCTAGGAGGTCCCCATACCCTGCCCGTGAAGTGGCGGATTTCTAGGATGTATGGAAACATTTAAAAACAAAACAATGACATTTCAAATGACGGTAAATGGTTTTCCTTTAATCTATTCATAAACAACTGCATGGGGTGGCAGCCTGTATGAAAAGAGGAGACGTTTTAGGAGACGCAGAACAAGTTTAGTGATTTTTTGGGCTAAATTATGATGAAACTTATGCAGGCTTTGGATGAAAGTAACAATAGGTGCTTTAAAATTGGGCCTTTAGTGTCGGCTACAGTGCCGTCACACCATAACCCCTCTGTGGTATTGTGGAAGAGTGCAGGGTTGGACACTGCGGTCCAATATTAAAATGATATGAATCTGGTATAGGCATCAGTGTCCCCAAATATTTTGCCTTTGGTGACAGCAAGTGCCTTCACCCCGTAACCCCTCTTAGGTATTGTGAAAGAGTGCAGTGGTGGAGGTTTTGGTAATGCAGAAGAGATCCCCGATCTATTCAGTTACATCAGCAGCTATAACAAAACCAGGTCAGCAATGTTTAGGCACTTGTACTGCGCTACTGTATATTGTGAGAATCGGCGCACACCAGTAGCAACAGGAAGTAAACAGAACAGGCAGGGAATACAAAGAGAGAATAGTCAAATGGCAGGCAAAGTCGGCAACAGATCGGGTCCTCAGAACAAGCAAGGTCAGTAACAAGTATACAAACTGATTCGGTAAGCTAGTGATGCGGGAATAAAGGCTGAGACACACTGAGCATTTAGCGACAACAGCGTAGAGAAGCGAAGAGAAGCAAACATTTCGCAGGCTTGACTTCACTCTGCTCCGCCTCGCAGCGTGTCTATACTGCATTACGTTTGCTTCTCACCGCACTGGACAGGAATCCACTAACTAAATTAAAATGTACACACAAAACCGTTTTATTTTCACAAAGCACATGTTATATAGGCAAAAAAAGATTCTACTGTTAATTTAGTAGGAATAGTATAGAAACTATTTAAAAAAGGTAACCCCATATCATATATATTATAGGGACACGGAGCTCTGTGTATAGAGTAGGGATGCATTGATACCACACACAGACATATACATACAGTTGTGTTCAAAATTATTCAACCCCCAATGCTGTAAAGGGTTTTAGGGAATTTAGTGTACATTTGTAATTTTATTCAGAATGAAATCCTACAAGGACTTTTTAAAGAACCATATGCAACTAAAATGACATCAATTGGTTTTGTAATACAGTAGTAAATGTTTCTTTTGTGAATTCTTCATTGACGCAATTATTCAACCCCTTAAAGACTACCACTCTGAAGAACAGAGGTTCATTCAAGTGTTTTCAATCAGGTATTGAAAACACCTGTGGATGTCACGGAGCAGCCAATAAAGCATAATAAGCACCAATTAGGCAGCTTTATAATGACTGTGATACTCAGCTCCTTCTAGACATTTACTGGTGTGGTTACAAACATGGTGAAGTCAAGAGAATGGTCCAGGAAGACAAGAGAAGAGGTGATTACTCTTCACAGGAAGGGCAATGGCTATAAGAAGATTGCAAAGATGTTAAACATACCAAGAGAGACCATAGGAAGCATCATTCGCAAATTCAAGGCAAAGGGCACTGTTGAAACGCTACCTAGTCGTGGCAGAAAGAAGATGCTGACTTCGACTGCTGTGCGCTACCTGAAGCGTAGAGTGGAGAAAAGTCCCCGTGTGACTGCTGAGGAACTGAGAAAAGATTTGTCAGATGTGGGTACTGAAGTTTCAGCTCAGACAATACGGCGCACACTGCGTAATGAAGGCCTCCATGCCAGAACTCCCAGGCGCACCCCCTTGCTGTCTCCAAAGAATAAGAAGAGTCGACTGCAGTATGCCAAAAGTCATGTGGACAAACCACAGAAGTTTTGGGATAGTGTTCTGTGGACTGATGAAACAAAATTAGAACTGTTTGGGCCCATGGATCAACGCTATGTTTGGAGGAGGAAGAACAAGGCCTATGAAGAAAAGAACACCTTGCCTTCTGTGAAGCATGGCAGGGGGTCAATCATGCTTTAGGGCTGTTTTGCTTCTGCAGGTACCGGGAAGCTTCAGCGTGTGCAAGGTACCATGAATTCTCTTCAGTACCAGGAGATATTGGATGACAATGTGATGCAGTCCGTCACAAACCTGAGGCTTGAGAGACGTTGGACCTTTCAACAGGCAATGATCCCAAGCATACCTCCAAGTCCACTAGAGCATGGTTGCAGATTAAAGGCTGGAACATTTTGGAGTGGCCATCGCAGTCACCTGACTTAAATCCGATTGAGAACCTCTGGTGGGACTTAAAGAAAGCAGTTGCAGTGCGCAAGCCTAAGAATGTGACTGAACTGGAGGCTTTTGCCCATGACGAATGGGCGAAGATACCTGTAGATCGCTGCAAGACACTTGTGTCAAGCTATGCTTCACGTTTAAAAGCTGTTATAACTGTAAAAGGATGTTGTACTAAGTACTAAGATTGAATGTCACTTGGGGGTTGAATAAAACTGATAATGATGTGAGCACAGAAAAGACATTTGTGGTTATTTCATTATAAATGTTATGTTATATTTGTCTGACCTACACGTGCCTCTTTGATTTAATTGTAAGCAGGATGACTGAATGATAAAATCAATGTCAAAATGGCCAAAACACTCAATTTCAGTGGGGGTTGAATAATTTTGAACACAACTGTATATATCAACATGCAGACCTATATATACGTATATATCAACACGCAGATATATATATATATATACACACCCACAGACTTCAGACCATATATACACATACGCAAAGGGGGGGTGGCATGTGGACAATCTCAACTAAATTCACCCCGCCCCCCATTTGGCTGATCCCTCCAGAAGAAGTGTTGAACCTGACAGAGCAGAGAATATATACAGTGGCAAGAAAAAGTATGTGAACCCTTTGGGATTACGTGGAGTTTTGCATGAATTGGTCATAAAATGTGCTCTGATCTTCATCTAAGTCACAACAATTTGAAAAACACAGTCTGCTTATAATGTTTGTGTTGTAGTATTTTATGTTTTCATGTGTTTATTGAACATAACATGTAAACATTCACAGTGCAGGGTGGAAAAAGTATGTGAACCCCTTGCCTAATGACTTCTCCAAGAGCTAATTGGAGCCAGTAGTGATCCAACCTGGAGTCCAATCAGTGTGATATTATTGGATGTGTTGCTGAAAGCTGTCCTGCCCTTTAAAAACACACACCAGTTTTGGGTTTACTGGTTTCAAGAAGCACTGCCTGATGTGAACCACGCCTCGCAGAAAAGAGCTCTCAGAAGACCTACGATCAAGAATTGTTGACTTGCATGAAGCTGGAAAGGGTTACAAAAGTATCTCCAAAAGCCTTGATGTTCATGTGTCCACGATAAGACAGACTGTCTACAAATGGAGAAAGTTCAGCACTGTTGCTACTCTCCATAGGTGTGGTCGTCCTGTAAAGATGACTGCAAGAGCACAGCGCAGAATGCTTAATGAGGTGAAGAAGAATACTAGAGCGTCAGCTAAAGACTTACAGAAATCTCTGGCACATGCTAACATTTTTGTTGACACATCTACAATAAGGAAAACATTAAACAAGAATGGAGTACATGTGAGGACACCACGGAGGAAGCCATTGCTGTCCAAAAAGAATATTGCAGCACGTTTGAAGTTTGCAAAAGAGCACCTGGATGTTCCACAGCACTACTGGCAAAATATTCTGTGGTCAGATGAAACCAATATTGAGTTGTTTGGAAAAAACACACAACACTATGTGTGGAGAAAAAAAGGTACAACACACCAACATCAAAACCTCATCCCCACTGTAAAACATGGCGGAGGGAGCATCATGGTTTGGGGCTGCTTTGCTGCCTCAGGGCCTGGACGGATTGTTGTCATTGATGGAAAAATGAATTCCAGAGTTTATCAAGACATTTTGCAGAAAAACGTAAGACCGTCTGTCCGCCAACTGAAGCTCCGCAGAGGATGGGTGATGCAACAGGACAATGACCCAAAGCATACAAGTAATTCAACAAAAGAATGGCTTCAACAAAACAAAATACGCCTTCTGGAGTGGCCCAGTCAGAGTCCTGACCTCAACCCGATTGAAATGCTGTGGCATGACCTTAAGAGAGTGATTCACACCAGACATCCCAAGAATATTGCTACACTGAAACAGTTTTGTGAAGAGGAGTGGTCCAAAATTACTCCAGATCGTTGTGCAGGTCTGATCTGCAACTACAGGAAACGTTTGGTTGAGGTTATTGCTGCCAAAGGAGGGTCAACCAGTTATTAAGTCCAAAGGTTCACATACTTTTTCCACCCTGCACTGTGAATGTTTACATGTTCTGTTCAATAAAAACATGAAAACATATAATGTTTGTGTTATATTATTTTAAGCAGACTGTGTTTTTCAAATTGTTGTGACTTAGATGAAGATCAGAGCACATTTTATGACCAATTCATGCAAAACTCCACGTAATCCCAAAGGGTTCACATACTTTTTCTTGCCACTGTATATTATTCTCTACTCTATCGGGTTCAACATTTCTTCTGGAGGGATCAGCCAAATTGGGGGGGGGGAATAGTTGCCAAACTGTGTGTGTAATACGAGCCTGGATATATATATTTATAAGAATATAGATATATATCTTATTTATATATATATATATATATATGTATCATACCTGCCCTTACCTTCCCCTATAAATTTGCTAAAAATATACACACACAAAAAACAAACCACTGCCTGTGACCCTGCGCAGCCCACATGCCACCCCCTCTACCTGGCTGAATGTATCTAATATATATAATTAAATACATTCAGCCAGGTAGAGAAAGAAAAAAAAAGTTTTATTCTATGCTCCCGGGGACATTTAAAAATGTCCTCGGATTTTATTTTTTTTAGAAATATGTCAACTTACCTTAGCCTGGTGGTCAGTGGGGGCTCCCTGGATCCTGGTTGTGGGGGGTCTGCCGTGGCCGCAGGTGCAGAGGCTCCCTCCCTGCGCCACCTGTCTCTGCCACATGCACCCAGGCAGCTAGCCCGCACAGTCGCAGCTCTGTCATCCAGCAGCCGCATGCTCCTCATGGGGATCCTTGGGAGGCCCCGGCAGGCTGCCCTCTACAGTGCCTGATTAGAGGGCCATGTCTGCCTGATGTTTTAGTAACAAGATTGTTTTATCACATAGGCTTCAATGTTA
>CM019070.1:14597470-14709970 GCA_009667805.1 Leptobrachium leishanense
CCCACCGAACGCTTTCGAAAAACCGCTGCAAAACTGCCGAATCGATCAGAAAAACTGCCAAAGGAAACCAGCGTATCGATCAGAAAAAACGTTGCAAAACCTCCAAATCGTTCTGAAAAAAGCCAACAAGCCACCAAACAGGGGTAAAAAAAAAAAGAAAAAACACTGCAACTTTTAAAACGTGTTTGCAAAAAACTGCTGCACGAAAATGCCTTGAAAAAACTATATACAGGGTTATTCAAAGAGAATCGAAAAGTCACCGCACGTTCGGTGACTTTTTGTTCTCTTCAATTCGACCCTGAATGTATTCAGCAAGAACCACAGGGCCATCGTAGTGCAGGGAAAACGCCGCCGCAAACCCGACGAACACTAACCGCAAAACCCAGGCGAACGCACACCGAAACCCGCAAAAACATCTGGATTAACCCCGCTGAACACGCCGGAGAAACCCAAGCAGCCGCCGATCACAGCGCAGAGCAGCCACTGGAAAAACCCGACACCGCAGACGAATGGAGTGAACAAGAAAAAAAACAGTACGCTTGAATGTTTGAAAAGTGAAACACTGTTTGCATGGAAACAACAGAACGAAAATGTGTAAAATTTACATATAAAATCCAATGAATGATAATAAAAAGGGCTGTTACAGAAAAAAGAAAAAACGACTTAAAAAAAAACGGGAAAAATCACGAAAAATGCCTAAAAGATCCTAAAAAAATCTGAAAATGAAGAGACGTTTTACTGCAGAATATTATGATCAACAGTTTATTATATATTGAATTAAAACGGGAATATTTTTAACATTGAAGCCTATGGGATTCTCCTGAATAAACCTGTCGCATGAAGCCACCGAATGACAGGGCATTTCGGCAATAGGGATGAGTCGAACACCCCCATGTTCGGTGCGCATTCGAACTCAAACAATTTCCAAAGTTCGAGTTTGAACTCGAACACGAACCGAACTCAATGCAAGTCAATGGGACTCGAAAGTTCGTATTTTAGAGTGGCCTCCAAGAGGCCATATATGCAAGATATTTGCCATAAAAGTTCTATGGGGGTTCGGGTAGTGCCCTGGGGGACAGGGAACAAGGACAAAAAGTTTTAAAAAAAAGTTTTTAAAGGAAAAGTGAGTTTTCCATGAAATAAGGGTTAAAAATAAAAACGAAAAATTCCTTCACATATCATGCCTAGGAGGTCCCCATAACCTGCCCGTGAAGTGGCGGATTTGTAGGATGTATAGAAACATTTAAAAACAAAACAATGACATTTCAAATGATGGTAAACGGTTTTCCTTTAATCTATTAATAAACAACTGCTTGGGGCGGCAGTCTGTATTAAAAGAGGAGACAATTTAGGACACGCAGAACAAGTTTAGTGATTTTTTTGGCTAAATTATTGTAAAACTTAAGCAGGCTTTGGATGAAAGTAACCATAGTTGCTTTAAAATTGGGCCTTTAATGTCGGCAACAGTGCCGTCACACCATAACCCCTCTGTGGTATTGTGGAAGAGTGCAGGGTTTGAACCTGCGGTCCAATATTAAAATTATATGAATCTGGTAATATAGGCATCAGTGGCAGTGCACCCAAATATTGTGCCTTTGGTGGCAGAAAGTGCCTTCACACCGTAACCCCTCTGTGGTATTGTGGAAGAGTGCAGTGGTGGACCCTGCGGTCCATTATTAAAATCATATAAATCTGGTAATATAGGCGCCAGTGGCAGTGCACCCAAATATTGTGCCTTTGGTGGCAGCAAGTGCCTTCACACCGTAACCCCTCTGAGGTATTGTGGAAGAGTGCAGTGGTGGAGATTTTGTGAATGCAGAAGAGATCCCCGATCTATTCTGTTATGTCAGCATCAGGGGATTGATAACTGCTGATCAAGGACTGATTAATTTTTATAAAAGTCAGCCGGTCTACAGAGTCGGTGGACAGACGCACTCTTTTGTCTGTGACAAAACCTCCAGTGGCACTGAATGTCCTTTCAGAAAGCACACTGGATGAAGGGCAACCTAGTAGCTGCATAGCATATTGGCTAAGTTCTGGCCAGTGATCCAATCTCAACACCCAGTAAGCCAGTGGATCATCTGCTGGAAAGTTATCCAGGTCTGCCTTTGCCCCTAGGTAGTCCTGCATCATATGGTGAAGACGCTGGCAATGGGTGCCTACATTTGATGTCCCTTGGCGTTGTGGACTAAAAAAATTGGAAAAGGCATCAATCAAGCGGCCCCTTTCACCGCTCTACCTCTCATCAACCGCAGCCTCAGAAGCACCTGTGTTATCACTTTGTAACCTACCAGTGCCTGGAAAGGTGTTACACAAGTGTCGCTTTAGAGCGTCCTCAAGTTTTTTCATCCTGTGCTCCCTCTGTGAGGGCAGGATGAGCTCTGCAACTTTACCCTTGTATCGTGGATCAAGAAGGCTTTCCAACCAGTAATGATCCCTCTCGTTGATAGCACGAATCCTGGGGTCCTTTACCAGGCTTTGCAGGATAAGGGAGAGGATGCAGCGTAGGTTGGAGGTGGCATTAGCTTCCTAGTCTTCCTGGTCAATGAGGATGACCCCATCATGCACTTCCTCTTCCCAGCCACGTACTAGTCCTTGGGTTTCTGGGCACACAAAGCCCTCCCTTGAAGAATCCCCACCTTCAATGCCCCCACTACTTAAATATTCCTCCTCATCCTCCTCCTGCCTGACCTGAGGAGGACCCGCTGGAATGCTGTCTGCGGAAAGACTGGGGCCTTCAGAGCTAGGGAAGGCCTCCTCTTCCTCCTGCTGCTCTGCCTCTAGTGCCACATCTATAATTCCCCACAGAGTGCGCTCCAGCAGGAACACTAAAGGAATTGTGTCACTGATGCATGCACTGTCCCTGCTCACCATCCTCGTTGCCTCCTCAAATGGTGACAGTACAGTGCATGCATCCTTGATCATCAGCCACTGCGGGGGGGAAAAAAACAAGTTGACCTGAACCTGTCCTTGTGCCATACTCACAGAGGTACTCGTTGATGGCCCTCTGCTGCTTGTGCAGATGCTGCAGCATTGCTAATGTCGAGTTCCACCTGGTGGGCATGTCACAGATCAGACGGTTTGTGGGAAGGTGGAATTCTCTTTGAATTTCTGCCAGGCGAACACTTGCTGGGAATGACCATCTGAAGTGGCTGCAGACTTTTCTGGCTGGGCTGAGAAGCTCTGCCATCCCTGGGTACCTGGTTAGGAAACGCTGTACCACCAGATTTAGGACGTGTGTTAGGCATGGTACATGCGTCAGCTTACCCAGGCGTAGGGCGGAGAGAAGGTTGCTGCCATTATCACAGACGACCATTCCCAGCTCAAGCTGGCGTGGTGTTAACCATCTCTGCACCTGTCCCTGCAAAGCTGACAGAATTTCTGGCCCGGTGTGGCTCCTGTTCCCTAAACAAACCAGCTCAAGCACAGTATGGCATCTTTTTTGCTTGAGCCATTGTGTAGCCCCTGTCATGTGTCGGTTTAACTGCCACTTCACCAGAGACAGAGAAGGAGGAGGAGTAGGAGGAAGAGGGAGAGGTGGAGCAGACAGACCTCATACAAGCAGCTTTCTGGAGGCTTGGTGGATGAACAAGCTCCAGCACAGAGCCCCGTCTTGGATCCCTCCCAGCTGCAATCAGTTACCCAGTGTGCCGTGAAGGAAATGTAACGGCCCTGTCCATGCTTGCTGGACCACGTGTCTAAAGTCATGTGCACCTTGCTGCTGACTGCCTTTCCCAATGGCTCCATAACATTGTCTTCCACATGCTGGTATAGTACTGGAATGGCCTTCAGTGAAAATAAATGGCATTTTGGAACCTGCTACTGTGGTACAGCACATTCAGCAAATTCACGGAAGGAAGCAGAGTCCACCAGCTGGAAAGGCAGCAGCTGTAATGCGAGTAATTTTGCTAAGCTGGCATTTAGATGCTGTGCTTGGGGATGGTTGGGACTATATTTTTTCTTACGTTGCAGCAGCTGGGGCAACGTAATCTGACTGCATAAATCTTCAGCTGATGGGATGCTGTCACATTGTGAGGAAGGACCTGGTACATCCATTACTGTAGCATCATCCCTGTCAGTGGAGGTTGGAGTCAATGACATGGCAGGACATATAGTGGGGGTAGAGACAGATGAGGAGGACCTACGCAAAGTGTTGCACCAACGGGATGCGTGGCAGGTGGTCATCTGTTGCCTCAAGCACATGGTATCTGATGCCTTGGACTGGCTATGGTTGGTCATAGAGGTCGTTGTGCCTCGTGTTTGTTGTGCCTCCTCCTCCCTTGACTCCTCTGTTCGATCAGGCACCCAGGTGGAGTCAGTGACCTCACCATCATTGTCATCACCCCTATCTCCTGGTCACTAGAGCCAACTTGGCAGCATGCTGCAGCTGCTGGGGCAACATAAGTGCCAGTTATTTGTGTGTCACTGGCACCCCCTTCCTCTAGGTTGATTATACTCCCTTCCTCAACCTCAGTGATTGAATCAGAGCACTTTAGTTGCTGCGCATCCTCAAGCAGCATGTCACTGTCATTGTAGTCAAACAATTCAGCTGACTCTTCCTTGTGTGATAGTGAGGCTACGGCAGGAGACAGGAGTAGCTGTGGACATGGAGGCTGCATTAGATGCTTTGGCAGCTGAGGTGGACTGTAAACCACTACAAGCCTGGCTGGCAAAGGACTGGGAGGATGAGGATGGCCTGGTTAGCCAATCCACCAAATCCTCTGTATGTTGCTGCTGCTTAAGACGGCCAGCACCAGTTAGAAAGGACAAGTGTGCCCCTGCAGAGGATGCACCACGTCCACGACGACCAGAGGAACAGCCTCCCGACACAGCCTCCTGGCAGAGAAGTGAAAATTCTAGGTCAAAATAGCCAAACCAGAAAAATTCTCCCATTTAACTCACTTTCCAAATAGGCTATTTGGTCTAGATTGTTCTCTTCTCCAGCCAGTTCTCCTGGCTTTCACCTCTCTCTCAGGGTTGTTCAGAGAAAGGTGAAAACCAGGAGAATGGCAGGAAAAGAGAACAATCTGGACCAAATAGCCGATTTGGAAAGTGAGATAAGGCTAGGGTCAGACTAACGCATTTTTCACAGCGACCGTCAAAAAGTGCGTCCGAACGCATTGCCGTATTTTTTCACGGAATGCGCGAAAACGGTCATACGATGCGCATTTTTGTGCGTGATTTTTTTACGGATCCAAACCAGGAAGCTTTGGATGTCTGGACGTTATGTTGGCCAGACATGAGCAGGGTCTGACGTCTCCAAATCACGCACACACGCCGCTAGTGGACGCAGCGCACTCTGTACGTCCGTACTAGCGGTTCTGCGTTCTCGAAAAAATGCGTTCATTTTCCACTTGCGTTGCGCAGCCGGACTTTCGTGCGACCGTACTTCGTATATTGGCTGCCATTGCCCGTCATTTGCTGCTAGTGCGGCCTTGATTAAGTGCGCCTAAACGCATGTTAAAAATTTGCTAGTCTGACCCTAGCCTAAATGGGAGAATTTTTCTGGTTTGGCTATTTTGACCTAGAATTTTCCATTCTCCAGTCATTCTCCTGCTCTTCACCGCTCTCTGAATAACCCTGACAGGGTTATTCAGAGAAAGGTGAAACTCAGGAGAATGACTGAAGAGAAAATTCTAGGTCAAAATAGCGAACCAGAAACATTCGCCCATTTTTCTCACTTTCCAAATCGGCTATTTGGTCTAGAATTTTCCATTCTCCAGTCATTCTCCTGCTTTTCACTGCCAAAAAATCAGTAACCTTTTTCTGCGTGTCCGAAAATGTCTCCTCTTTTCATACAGACTGCCGCCCTAAGCAGTTGTTTATGGATAGATTAAAGGAAAAGCATTTACCGTCATTTGAAATGTCATTTTTTGGTATTTAAAAAATTTCTGTACATCCTAGAAATCCGCCACTTCACGGGCAGGTTATGGGGACCTCCT
The DNA here is from genome assembly GCA_009667805.1 of Leptobrachium leishanense. Lineage (NCBI taxonomy): Eukaryota > Metazoa > Chordata > Amphibia > Anura > Megophryidae > Leptobrachium > Leptobrachium leishanense. The sequence continues at coordinate 14,603,413 of CM019070.1, forward strand.
AAGCACGATATTTGAAGAAATTTGTCATTTTTATTTTTAACCCTTATTTCATGGAAAACTCACTGTCCCTTTAAAAACGTTTTTTTTTTAACTTTTTGTCCTTGTTTCCTGTCCCCCAGGGCACTACCCGGACCCCCATACACCTTTTATGGCAAATATCTAGCATATATGCCCTCTTGGAGGGCACTCTAAAAACCGAATTTTCAGCCCCTTTGACTTGCATTGAGTTCAAGTTCGGGTTCGGATCCGAACATTTGGAAAGTTCGGGTTCGGCTCCGAACCAAACTCGGGGAGTGTTCGGCACATCCCTACCTGAGACCAGTTACATTTATATCCCTTATGCATAAAACAGACTCTAAATATCATCCAACTCAAAAGTCAGAACTTAGATGAGAAGCAGCACACACTGGCTTCAGTAAAATCAGCGCTATATGTGCGTCTCGTGGATAATTCCTATTTTAGAGAAACCTGCAGAGCGTATCAATGGCCTCCTCCTGTTCTCTAAAATTGATGTGTTTCCTTATGGAAGCGTCGCATTTTAAACCTGATTAAAAATAATAAATAGAAGGAGGAAGATGTGCTTAGACTCCTTTCCTTACAACATCTTTCTAGCAGATGTTGTTCAGTGTGGACACCAACAACATTGCCCCTGCAGAGTTTGCTTTGTTAAGGTTTTTGTATTCAACCCAAAGGCTATTTCCATTCAACGTCTCTGTCTCTAAATGACGCGCGCGACAGGGTTTGGGGATAAAACCAGCGTTTAATCTTCGGTTTAGTAATAACAGCAAAACAAGTGAAAATGACAACATTGCGTGTATAAGAATTCACAACACACACCAAATGGGAAAATGCATGGATAAACATGGCGGGACCTTGATCCGGCTGAGCTAATGATGCGTACGTCTGGCAATATCTTTATTTATCCAGAGAAGTATACGTACATTACCAGTATTATATGTTGCCTGCACGTGGGGGACACACACAGCTGCCTCCATTAGATTAAAGATATTGCTATTAGACATGTGCAAAGCTGAAACATTTGGCTCGGTTCGTATTGTTTCGGAATCTCAAAATATCGGATTCAGAAATCACCGGAACCTACTTGAAATATCAGAAGCTTCCAAAATTTTGGTATCGGTCCAATTCGGAATATCTGAAATGTCCAATATATTCATTTGTTTACGATATTCATAACCTTTATGTATAATACAGAAAAAATTGGGTGGGGGGCTAGGGTCAGGGTTAGGGCAAAGGTTAGGGCTAGGGTCAGCTTAAGGTTTAGGCTAGGGTTAGGGCTAGGCTCAAGGCGAGAGTTCCTATGTGTTAAATGATTAGGGTCAAGGCTAGGGTTATGGTTAGGCTATGGTTAGCACAAGATTTAGTGCTAGGGTTAGGTTAAGGTTAGAGTTAGGTTAGGGCTAAGTTTGTTGTTAGGATTAGGGCTAGGGTTAGTTTAGGTTAGTACTAGGTTTAGTGCTAGGCTTAAGGCTAGTGTTAGGTTAAGGGATAGATTTAAGGCAACAGTTCCTATTTGTCATATGATTAGGGTCAAGTCAAGACTAGGGTTAGGCTATGGCTAACACTAGATTTAATGCTAGGGTTGGGTTAAGGCTAGAGTTAGGTTAGGGCTAGGTTTATTGCTGGATTAGTTTAGGTTAGGCTTAGTGCTAGGTTTAGTGCTAGGGTTAAGGCTAGGGTTAGGGTTACAGTTTCTGGGTGTCAAATGATAAGCACTAGGGTTCAGTGTAGGGTTTGGTTAGGGTTAGGGTTATAGTTGTCTTCTTTTTTTTCACTGTTCAGATTAAATCTGAATTTTTCCAATTATATTCAGACCTGACTGATTATAATTGGAAAAATTCGGATTGATTTTCATTTTTTTTATTCAGAAAACAATTTGGTTTGTACATCAGCAATTCGGATTTCAGACTGATCCAAATTGTTGATATTTTTGCATCATTTCCAAACAGGTCCGACTTGAATTGCACATGTCTAATTGGCAGATACATTACATATTTACAAAAACGTGTCTTTGAGAATGGTCAATGGTACTAGCGGCCTGACCTCAATGAGTCCCCACTCAGGTCTCATAAGGTTTTAACCCGATGGTGCCATTAGAGAGGTAGCCAATGCAAAACACCCTGAATCCACCCAACAAGGAGACCATAAATGAAATGACAATGTTCTCAGTGCTCTCATAAACATGTTTTTGTCTAGAGGTCAATACAGACATGGACCTTTTGATTACGGTGCCTAGAGAGGTATCAGCTATACCTTTCTGCTGAGCCTTAAGTAGACCAAAACTATTGATGGGGGTAGTTCTCTCTCTTGTGCAAAGGAGTCTTCCTCTTCATGTCAGTTCTGGTCGTCCTTTTACATGGATGAAGGTTTTCATATGGTACAGCTTCCTCTATAATAGCATCAATGGACTCAACCCTTCCTAGAGTACCTGAATGGATACACCTTGAGGGGCAGGACACTAGTGCCGTTGCCAAGTCTCATTGTTCCTTTGCATTATCCTTTACATATGGATATTTTAATACCCAATGATTTGGTTTGTTGGGGAAAATCAACAAACAATTGGACATGGTCAACTCGTTCTTTTTTCCTTCAAAGGTCAATTTATTGAGAGCAAGTAAGCTGAGGAAAAACAACCCAAACCCAAATCCACACCAGGACACAGCTGACTGAGAAGTAGGGAAGTGGCTTCATATCCCACTGGTCCATTAAGCCATATTACTTTCTGTATCTGTATCGGCTGCGGATGTCCATTGGACTCTCCATTTGGTTGATCAGTGATGCATCAACATGGTATCCCATCGGGTAATTGCTTTGTTTGACCAATGGCCAGTTTGGGCCTGTTTAGAGGCAAAAGTAAAACATAACTATTCCGATTGTCGTAAGTGATTTAGAGTTTTTGTGATTTCCACTTATACTGTATTTTTTTTACCGATTTTGAGCACTGCATCCTAAAGCTCACATTCACTGACTGCATTTCATGCTAAATTGCCTTCAATCCCCAAAAACTCTCCAGATTTCCGAATATCAGCTACACGTGTCTTCAATTAGATGATGAGAATGTCGTACATGTTTACTCTATACCCCTCATCGCTTACCACACGTACATATTCACTGAAATATGTTAGGAAAACGGGACCCGAAACAATGGAGGCTTTTAAACCGGGGTCAGGGCAGCGCTAGTTTAACACCAGCCACAGTAATAAGCTCACGGGCCTACAGATCTAGAGATATGTCAGGATGAGGGTCTCTGCTTACCACGGTATCAAGGGATGGACTTTCCTTACTGGTGCGATCATCGAGAGTAAAGTGATACGTGACATGAATGAGGAGTGAATACTCGGGCGCATTGAACTATCGTTGAGATTGCTGAAATTATACACTTCCCAGCACCACATGATCCAATTTCCTTTACATATACAGTTTCAGTATATATATATAATATATATATATATATATATATATAGTTTGAGTCTACACACCCTGACAACTTTATCTTTTTAAAGTGGTCCGGCTTTGTGTCGTGCACCCCTTCCTGTTTGGTAGGAATCACTGTGTGAAGTGGAGGAGTTTCCTCGGCCTACACATGTATCACTAGGCAGTCAGGATTTTGGCAAAACGGTCACCGATGATGACAGCACACTCTGCGTACTGAGATAATCTTCTCTCAGTATGCTCACAATAGATAGATCGGATCTGTGCATACGTGTGCAGGTTCCATCGCCCTGCGCAGGCGCTACGGAATTTGCGTATCTATAGTATGCACGTCCCGAGCGATGCACAATTTGCACACAACGCAGGTTGCATAGATATACAAATTGTGTGAGATAGGAAGGGACCTTCTCTTTCCGGAAGCCTTGAGCGGAAGGGGAACAGCTTGCGGCGAAGCAGTAAAAGGTGAGTATTTTCAAATAAAACAAATAGAAAATAAACAAGCAGATATTGAATGAACGGTAAAAAGTACAACAAGCTACGGTGACAGCTCATTAACTAATGAATTCACTCTGGTTTCATGGTAATTGATCCACCATACTTTGCCGAAGTCAACCCTCCATTGAGTAACTCCTATATCGTCACCGTTTTTTCCCTCTCGCGGCTCTAGTAATTCCTCTTATGACTGTTTGCATTTGGTCTCGAAACTCCACACTGTAAAATAACCTTTCTGAATATTTTGCTTAAGAAACATTTCGGTCCCTCAAGGAAGAGAACGTGAAATAGAAAATAAACGTGTCTTTCTCCCGGCAACCATTAAAATAAAGTGTTCATTATGGCGGTTTACGCTCTTGTTGTTTTTTCTCGATATCAGGCGTCAGTGACTGCCGGCCATTCGACATGGATAGCGGGTAAAATACATCCTTGTGTTTATGCTTGTCACGGTTGCGCCGTGAAATCCTCAACGTTCTGAGGCTCCTGTCAGTCACTCGACGTGTTCAGCTATTTCAGGCCATCTAGTATTTTCTTACGGTGACGGTTGCAGGACAGCTCGGGCTTCGGTGAAGCTGAAGAACATTCCATTGGGAATGCAGGATTTCTATGGAAAGGCGCTGTGCTGGGTCATGGCATGCTTTAATCGCTGACGCAGAGCTGAAAGTAAACAGGCTGAAGATTAATTGATGGAATATGTGTCACAGACATTACAACAAAACCCAAGAAAACTTTAATTAACCACAACGCGTTTCATCCCTTCTCTGTTTTGGTTTAATAAAATAATGTTGTGTTTAAAATGTTCTTTCTGGTGAAGGTTTATGTCATTTTGCACCATGAATTGTCTGTGATCGATGATCAAGTAGGACATGTTTCTATTATTATTATTATCATTTATATCGCGCCAACAGTTTCCGCAGCACTTTACAATAACGAAAGAGAACAAGATACAGATAAACAGACATAGGATGGAAACAAGAGGTGGAGATGGCCCAGCTCATAGGAGCTTACAATCTAGAGGGATTGGGGTTGAGCAAGACAAGGGGAGTTTTACTGGATGTCAGGATCATTAGTGCCAGTGGTTTGGGAATGGTGGGGCCATAGAAGCAGCTTCAATCATCGTGTGTGAGTAGGTGAGCAGAGGGTTGAGTTGCATCAGTGATGTGCTACGCTAATCTGAAGAGATGTGTTTTGAGGGATTTCTTGAAGGCCTAAAGATCAGGGGCGAGTTTGATAGGGCGAGGTAAGTCATTTCATAGGACCGGAGCTGCCCTTGAGAAATCTTGGAGGCGAGAGTTGGCAGCGCGGGTGTAGACAGAGGACAGGCGGAGGTCGTCCGCTGACCGGAGTTCAGAACGTGTCAGTCTGTAAATAGTGATGAGCCGAACACCCCCGTGTTCGGTTCGCATTCGAACAATTTCAAAAGTTCGAGTTTGAACTCGAACACGATCCGAACTCAATGTAAGTCAATGGGACCCGAACGTTCGATTTTTAGAGTGCCCTCCAAGAGGGCATATATGCTAGATATTTGCCATAAAAGGTGTATGGGGGGTCCAGGTAGTGCCCTGGGGGACAGGAGACAAAGACAGAAAGTAAAAAAATAAACTTTTTTAAAGGAACAGTGAGTTTTCCATGAAATAAAGGTTAAGAATAAAAACGAAAAATTCCTTCAAATATCATGCCTAGGAGGTCCCCATAACCTGCCCGTGAAGTGGCGGATTTGTAGGATGTATAGAAACATTTAAAAACAAAAAAATGACATTTCAAATGACGGTAAATGGTTTTCCTTTAATCTATTCATAAACAACTGCTTGGGGCAGCAGCCTGTATGAAAAGAGGAGAGGTTTTAGGATGCGCAGAACAAGTTTAGTGTTTTTTTGGCTAAATTATGGTGAAACGTATGCAGGCTTTGGATGAAAGTAACAACAGGTGCATTAAAATTGGACTTTTGGTGCCAGCTAGTGCCTTCACACAGTAAGCCCTCTGTGGTATTGTGGAAGAGTGCAGTGGTGAACCCTGCGGTCCAATATTAAAATGATATAAATCTGGTATAGGCATCAGTGGCAGTGCACCCAAATATTGTGCCTTTGGTGGCAGCAAGTGCCTTCACACAGTAACCCCTCTGTGGTATTGTGGAAGAGTGCATTGGTGGACCCTGCGGTCCAATATTAAAATGATATGAAACTGGTATAGGCATAAGTGCTCCCAAAATATTTTGCCTTTGGTGGCAGCAAGTGCCTTCAAACCGTAACCCCTCTGAGGTATTGTGGAAGAGTGCAGTGGTGGAGGTTTTGGTAATGCAGAAGAGATCCCCGATCTATTCAGTTACATCAGCAGCTATAACAAAACCAGGTCAGCAATGTTTAGGCACTTGTACTGTGCTACTGTATATGGTGAGAATCGGCGCACACCAGTAGCAATAGGAAGCAAACAAAAACAGGCAGGGAATACACAGAGAGAATAGTCAAATGGCAGGCAAAGTCGGCAACAAATCGGGTCCTCAGAACAAGCAGGGGCAGTAACAAGTATACAAACTGTTTCGGTAAGCTAGCGATGCGGGAATAAAGGCTGAGACACACTGAGCGTGTAGCGACGCACAGCGTAGTAAAGCGAAGAGAAGCAAACATTTTGCAGGCTTGACTTCACTCTGCTCCGCCTCGCAGCATGTCTAAACTGCATTACGTTTGCTCTCACCGCTCTGGACAGGAATCCTTTAACTAAATTAAACTCTACACAAAAATGGTTTATTTTCACAAAGCACATGTTATACAGGCAAAAAAAGTTTCTACTGAATAAAATACATCAAAAATTACTGTTAATTTAATAGGAATAGTATAAAAATATAAAAAAAAGGTAACCCCATATCATATATATTATAGGCACTGGTGTATTTTGGCCTAGGCCGACTAGGCCCAGGCCTAGGGCGGCACTTTCCAGGGGGCGGCAGCCCGCACTGGGTGGCCCCACCCCTAAAAAAAATTTAAAAAAAAAAAATTTTTTTTTACTTTTGCAAAGTATTTTACCAGGAAGGATACATTGAGATTTCACTAATTTACACTTTCAATTTCACTTTCCAGGGGGCAGCAAAAACCTCACCACTAAATGGGTTACTCACAGAGCACCGAAATGACGCCAACTTTTTGGTGTTCTGTAGTTCCCTGCACTTAGGAGAATAAAATTTCCCCACCCTGCAGTCAATTCACCATTCACCGCAGGGTCCCTAAAGTGCATGGAGTCGGCCGCTGAATGCTGCCACCGCAAACCCGAGGCCTGCTGTTTTCAAAAGAACTACTGAACGAAAATGTCTGGAATTTACACATAAGATCCTATGATTGATAATAAAAAGTTCTGTTACAGAAAAAAGAAAAACTGCTATTAAAAAAAGGGGGGGGGGAATTTTGCCCAAAAAAATCTGAAAAATGACTAAAAGGTACTAAAAAAAAATCAATGATTTATTAGATATTGCATAAAAACGGGAATATTTTTAACATTAAAACCTATGGGGTTCGCCTGAATAAACCTGCTGATTGAAACCACCGAACATCAGGGCATTTCACTGCCATTTCTCTGAGTCTCAGTACCACATGACTGGCTGAACCACGTGAAACGCACGCGCGCAGCTGCCCGCCCTTTCCTTAACACAGACTCTATTCTGGACTGAACACCCACCGGGAAGGGAATCAAAGCTACAGTGCACCCTCTGACAGTGGCACCCCACTGCTGACAAGATGCTCCACAGCATAATTGCTGTGTGCTCATATACACTCGGTTTGCTGGGAGTTTTACTGCAGTGGATTCTGATGCACTCATACACACCGCACATTGCATTGCTGGGAGTTTTATTGCTGTGGATTCTGATACGCTGACACACACCAAACATTGCATTGCTGGGAGTTTTATTGCTGTGAATTCTGATGTACTCATACACACCGCACATTGCATTGCTGGGAGTTTTATTGCTGTGGATTCTGATACGCTGACACACACCAAACATTGCATTGCCGGGAGTTTTATTGCTGTGGATTCTGTGATACACACTGCATACTACTGTGAGTTTTATTGCCCTGGAGCTCTGGGATACGCTCATACACACTGCACATTACTGTGAGTTTTATTGCTGTGCAGTTCTGTGATATGCTCATACACACTGCACATTTCTGTGGGTTTTATTGCTGTGCAGCTCTGATATGCTCATACACAGTGCCCATTTCTGTGGGTGTTATTGCTGTGCAGCTCTGTGATACGCTCATATGCAGTGCACGTTTCTGTGGATTTTATTGTTCAACCAATTAGAGCGGCTGTGATCCCGTTTACTTGACATGCGTGGCTGTTCTTTGTAAAAATGCTTGAATTTAAACATTTCATAATTTTCTTTATCTCAATAGATACATTTGAAATGGTATACAAAATATACAAGTAGGCACTTGGTATCCACTTTTAATATAAAGAGAGGAAAAGGCGGAGCTCTAAGAGGAAAAGGTGGATCTTAAAGAGGAAGGGTGGGGATTAACCAGGAAGAGGTGTGCCCTTGACAGGAAGGGGTGCGTCAAATTTAAATTAGGGGGTGCATGAGTTTAGTCAGGCCTAGGGCAGCACAAAACCTAAATACACCACTGATTTTAGGGACACGGAGCGCTGTGTATAGAGTAGGGATGCATTGATACCACACACAGACATACCTTATGTTTTTTAGAAATGTGTCACCTTACCTTAGCCTGGTGGTCAGTGGGGGCTCCCTGGATCCTGGTTGTGGGGGGGGGTCTGCCGTGGCCGCTGGTGCAGACAGTGGCTCCCTCCCTGCGCCACCTGTCTCTGCCACATGCACCCGGGCGGCTAGCCCGCACAGTCGCAGCTCTGTCATCCGGCGGCCGCATGCTCCTCAAGGGGATCCTTGGGAGGCCCTGGCAGGCTGCCCTCTACAGTGCCTGATTAGAGGGCCGTGTCTCCCTGATGTTAACAAGAATGTTTTATCCCATAGGCTTCAATGTTAAAAATATTCCTCTTTTAATTCAATATCTAATAAACCATTGCTTATAATATTCTGCAGTAAAGAGTCTCTTTATTTCTAGATTTTTTAGTATTTAAGAAAATTTTATACTTTTTTCAATTTTTTTTTAGAACTTTTGGCGAACGTCCCAAAAAGTTCGAAGTTCGCGAATTTTCGAACGGCTGATGTTCGATGCGAACTCCGAACAGATCCGAACCGAATGCTCATCCCTATTTGTAAACATAGTTTATTCTTTTCTTCCAGTTTGTTTAATCCGACAATAGATCTAAAAACAGATCTATAGATTATAGATGGATATGGATGGAACATCTAAAAACAGATAGATTACAGGATCAGAAACAACATGGGTTTACCTCAGGGAGATTATGCCAAAATAATCTTATTGATTTTTTTGATTGGGTAACAAAAGTAATAGACACAGGTGGTGCAGTAGACATTGCTTATTTAGATTTCAGTAAGGCTTTTGATACTGTTCCGCATAGAAGGCTTATCAATAAATTGCAATCTTTGATCTTGGATTCCAATATTGTTGAATGGATTAGGCAGTGGCTGAGTGACAGGCAACAGGGTTGTGGTAAATGGAGTTTATTCGACGCAAGGTCTTGTTACCAGTGGGGTACCTCAGGGGTCAGTACTTGGACCCATTCTCTTTAATAGTTTTATTAGTGATATTGCAGAAGGTATTAATGGTAAACTATGTCTTTTTGCTGATGAGACAAAGATTTGCAACAGGGTTGACGTTCCTGGAGGGATCAACCAAATGACAAATGATTTAGGTAAACTAAAAAAATGGTGGGAGCTGTGGCAATTGAGTTTTAATGTGGATAAGTGCAAGATAATGCACCTGGGACGTAAAAACCCAAGGGCTGAATATAGAATATTTGATACAGTCCTAACCTCAACATCTGAGGGTTGGGATTTAGGGGTTATTATTTCTGAGGATCTAAATGCTGGCAGAATGCTTGGTTGTGTAGGGAGAGGTATTAGCAGTAGGAAAAGGGAAGTGCTCATGCCACTGTACAGAGCACTGGTGAGACCTCACTTGGAGTACTGTGTGCAGTACTGGAGACCATATCTCCAGAAGGATATAGACATCTTAGTGAGAGTTCAGAGAAGGGCTACTAAAATGGTGTACGGCTTGAAGGAGAAAAGTTACCAGGAAAGGCTTAATGATCTTAACATGTACAGCTTGGAAAAAAGACAAGACAGAGGAGATATGATCGAAACATTTAAATACGTAAAGGGAATCCACAAGGTAGAGGAAGGGAGTATATTTAAAAGGAAACAAAGGAGCAAAACAAGAGGACATAGTCTTAGATTAGAGGGGCAAAGGTTTAAAAGTAACATCAGGAAGCATTATTTTACTCAGTAAAACTTTAACTATAAGAAGCAACATCCCAACACAAGATAGTTATCTGCCACCTCCACTCCCACAGGTCCCCTCTGCCACCCTCTGCCGCTTCCTCCCAGCCACTGAGGAGGAAGTCAATTCCTTATTGTCCTCCTCACATCTCACCACGTGCCCGTTTGACCCCATTCCCTCACATCTAATTCCTCCCCTCTCCTCCTCCCTCACCCCTGCTCTCACACACATCTTCAACCTATCTCTCTCCACTGGCACCTTTCCATCCGCCTTCAAACACGCGCTAGTTACCCCTTTATTAAAGAAACCATCCCTAGATCCCAACTCTCCATCCAACTACCGTCCTGTTTCCCTGCTTCCCTTCACATCAAAGCTCTTAGTAAAACTAGTCTTCAACCGCCTCTCCCTCTTCCTGTCCTCCAATTCCCTACTTGACCCCCTGCAATCTGGCTTCCGTCCCCTACACTCAACTGAAACTGCCCTCAAAGTCACCAACGACCTCCTAACTGCTAAAAAACACGCCCACTATTCTATTCTCATCCTGCTTGACCTCTCGACTGCTTTTGACACTGTTGACCACCCCCTCCTTCTACAGACCCTCAACTCTCTGGGTCTCGGTGACACTGCACTTGCTTGGGTTGACTCCTATTTATCCAACAGGTCCTTCTGTGTGTCCTTTGCTGGTAACTCCTCCTCCTCATTGCCTCTATCTGTTGGTGTACCTCAAGGCTCTGTCCTTGGTCCTCTGCTCTTTTCCATCTACACCTCCTCCCTGGGCAAAATCATCAACAGCTTTGGCTTTAATTACCTCCTCTACGCTGATGACACTCAGATCTACCTCTCTACCCCTGATCTCTCTCCCCCTGTCCTTTCAAAAGTCAGTGACTGTTTATCTGGCATCTCCTCCTGGATGGCCTCCCACCACCTAAAGATCAACATGTCAGAGACTGAACTCCTACTTATTCCTCCCTCCAATGCCTCCCCACCTCCTGACTTCTCTATCACGGTGGAGGGTATCACCATCTCCCCAGCAAACCAAGTTCGCTGTCTTGGAGTTACACTTGACTCTGCTCTTTCCTTCATCCCCCACATCAAGTCTCTTTCCTCCTCCTGCCGATACCAACTGCGTAATATTTCCAGAATTCGGCCATTTCTTACCGCTGTCACCACAAAACAACTCATACACGCCCTGGTAATCTCCCGACTCGACTATTGCAATAATCTCTTATCTGGCCTCCCTCTGTCCCGCCTCTCCCCCCTACAATCCATCCTGAACGCCTCCGCCAGGCTAATTCACCTCACCCGCCACTCTGTCTCTGCCACTCCCCTCTGCGAGTCCCTTCACTGGCTCCCCATCCACTGCAGAAGTAAGTTCAAAATCCTTATCCTTACCTACAAAACCCTCACTAACTCAGCGCCCCACTACCTGTCCTCACTAATCACCAAATACACCCCAGCCCGCTCCCTAAGGTCAAACAGTGACCTGCGCCTAGCTTCTCCCCGCATCACCTCTTCCCATGATACACTGCAGGATTTCTCACGCGCAGCCCCCACTCTCTGGAACACTCTCCCTCGTACTGTCAGACTTTCCCCTAACTTCTCTTCCTTCAAACGCTCCCTTAAAACATTCCTATTTAGGGAAGCCTACCCCCCAACTCACTGACGCAACCATCAATCACTCTCACCTTACAGTCCTCTCCTCCTGTTTACAACCCCAACCCTCCCAGATTGTGAGTTCCTACGGGAATAGGGCCTCATCTCCTCCTGTACTGTTTGTCAAATGTTGTTCAATGTATTGTAACCCTGTCTATACTGTGCTTATTGTACAGCGCTGCGGAATATGCTGGTGCTTTATAAATAAAGAATAAGAATAATAATAATAATAATAATAATAATGAGAGGGTGGTGGATACATGGAACAGTCTTCCAGTAGAAGTGGTAGAGGCCAAAACAGTAATTGAATTTAAGCAGGCATGGGATAGGCATAAGGCTATCCTAATCAAAAGATAAATCCAGGTAAAGTATACATGTAATTGGGCAGACTAGATGGGCCGAAAGGTTCTTATCTGCCGACATTTTTCTATGTTTCTATATATATAGAAAATGAGATAGAAAATTAGATAGAGAGAGATACATTAATTGTTGTATTGCATTGATTACTGCCATAAGTGAACGATACCAGGAAACTTTTCTTTTTTTTATATATAAATACATATGTGATTAGATAGATCACTAATCCCAGGACATACTTGAAAATGAGAGAAATCTCAATGTATCCTTCCTGGTAAAATCCTTTATAAATAAATAAATAATGAGAGAGAGATACAGTTGCGTTCAAAATTATTCAACCCCCACTGAAATTGAGTGTTTTGGCCAGTTTGACATTGATTTTGATCATTCAGTCATCTTGCTTACAATTAAATCAAAGAGGCGCGTGTAGGTCAGACAAATATAACATAACATTTATAATGAAATAACCACAAATGTATTTTCTGTGCTCACATCATTATCAGTTTTATTCAACCCCCAAGTGACATTCAATCTTAGTACTTAGTACAACATCCTTTTACAGTTATAACAGCTTTTAAACGTGAAGCATAGCTTGACACAAGTGTCTTGCAGTGATCTACGGGTATCTTCGCCCATTCGTCATGGGCAAAAGCCTCCAGTTCAGTCACATTCTTAGGCTTGCGCACTGCAACTGCTTTCTTTAAGTCCCACCAGAGGTTCTCAATCGGATTTAAGTCAGGTGACTGCGATGGCCACTCCAAAATGTTCCAGCCCTTAATCTGCAACCATGCTCTAGTGGACTTGGAGGTATGCTTGGGATCATTGTCCTGTAGAAAGGTCCAACGTCTCCCAAGCCTCAGGTTTGTGACGGACTGCATCACATTGTCATCCAATATCTCCTGGTACTGAAGAGAATTCATGGTACCTTGCACACGCTGAAGCTTCCCTGTACCTGCAGAAGCAAAACAGCCCCAAAGCATGATTGACCCCCCACCATGCTTCACAGTAGGCAAGGTGTTCTTTTCTTCATAGGCCTTGTTCTTCCTCCTCCAAACATAGCGTTGATCCATGGACCCAAACAGTTCTAATTTTGTTTCATCAGTCCACAGAACACTATCCCAAAACTTCTGTGGTTTGTCCACATGACTTTTGGCATACTGCAGTCAACTCTTCTTATTCTTTGGAGACAGCATGGGAGTTCTGGCATGGAGGCCTTCATTACGCAGTGTGCGCCGTATTGTCTGAACTGATATTGTCTGAGCTGAAACTTCAGTACCCACATCGGACAAATCTTTTCTCAGTTCCTCAGCAGTCACACGGGGACTTTTCTCCACTCTACGCTTCAGGTAGCGCACAGCAGTCGAAGTCAGCATCTTCTTTCTGCCACGACCAGGTAGCGTTTCAACAGTGCCCTTTGTCTTGAATTTGCGAATGATGCTTCCTATGGTCTCTCTTGGTATGTTTAACATCTTTGCAATCTTCTTATAGCCATTGCCCTTCCTGTGCAGAGTAATCACCTCTTCTCTTGTTTTCCTGGACCATTCTCTTGACTTCACCATGTTTGTAACCACACCAGTAAATGTCTAGAAGGAGCTGAGTATCACAGTCATTTTAAAGCTGCCTAATTGGTGCTTATTATGCTTTATTGCTGCTCCGTGACATCCACAGATGTTTTCAATACCTGATTGAAAACACTTGAATGAACCTCTGTTCTTCAGAGTGGTAGTCTTTAAGGGGTTGAATAATTGTGTCAATGAAGAATTCACAAAAGAAACATTTACTACTGTATTACAAAACCAATTGATGTCATTTTAGTTGCATATGGTTCTTTAAAAAGTCCTTGTAGGATTTCATTCTGAATACAATTACGAATGTACACTAAATTCCCTAAAACCCTTTACAGCATGGGGGGTTGAATAATTTTGAACACAACTGTACATTTGTTTTTGTATTGCATTGATTATTGCCATAAGTGAACTAAACCAGGAAACCTTTCTTATTTATATCTAAATACAGAGAGATAGATAGAAAACTAAAAGGATATATATATCTACAAGGATAGATGGGAAGATAGAAACAAAAGGTACAGAGCAATAGAGATAGATACAGATTGATAGATACAGATAGATAGATATGTATGTTTCAGTTTCTTTTTTTGAGGAACTAACTAATTCTTAAACAAAATATTCAACACATGGTCCTATTGGAAAACAAAATCAAGCGATAGATAGATAGAAGAATAGATAGATAGAAGAATAGATAGATTGTTATCTATATAATAAACATGTGGAATCTGTCTCTGGATTTTCATTATTATTATTATTACATCCAATTTATTATTATTATTAACTTATTGCATTTACTGAAGTCGTTTCGGCTTTACTATCTGACATTGATCAGACATTGGGATCTGTGGATGAGACCTGCACATCGATTTCAAAAGTGACAATATTTGTTAATAGATTTTATAAAGTTTTTTTCCCTTTAACACGGGGCTCTCGGAATGTTCCACGCACCTTTTTTTTCCCTGTCTTCTGTGTTCACCAGTGTATCTCTATTATGGCTAAAGAACACAATGTATCCACTGCGCAAGATCAGCTGCATTTTGACTACAGTCGACTGCTGCAAAGCATGATAATAATGGAAGAAACTGAGCAAGGTGCTGCTTTTTTAACTCTTGCGTCCGTTGAGTAAACCTTGCGTGCTTACTGAACCACACAGGGGGCTTAAGTAACGTTATGATGATAAGCTAAGCTGGACATGGAACCCGCGTTTAACCTGGGTCTGATCTAAATCCACACTTCCTCCGCGGGCGGAATCGCCTTGAGGTCCGCACATTTTTATGCTCATACATGACTGACAAATCCTGAGTGGTTAAGCTAACTTAACCTCCATTTAGAAAACTTGCGACGCGGAGGGTGTAATACATCTTGCACGAGTAATTACTGTGAGTTTTAGAGAAGAGGATACGGCCTTAAAGATTCAAAGCATTCCTAATGAGCTGGCCGGGAATTGATCTCCCTATAATTTTCCTATTTATATGCAACGCTCCTGTCGTCCTGCCTCTCCGCTGTAGGTCAGGGCCACTCGGCTCTACTCAAAAGGCCCCGGTTTGTTAAGCCGGGTCTCAAAGCTGTGGCAAAAATGATATTTTAGAAAAGTAAATATTGTCACGTCAGGTATTAAGAGGGGGAAAAGCTGTTTATTTTAAGACTTATTCTTTACACAAGGCATTGAAGGCAACTGTTTCCTATTACAAACACCTCTTACAAACCCTCCGGGATGTGGGATCATGAATACAGATGGAACCACGGCACGGACACCGAGGGGTTTATATCTATATAAAGGTATCTGTACGCTGGCGCGAACACATCTGTTAATTTTGGAAGAAATATGTGTTTTTGATTCTTTTCTCTTTTTCCGACCTGGCTGTTCTGCAGAGCTGCGTTTCAGCCGACCTGCAAAGACTGTTTATGTTTAAATCTGTGTATTTTTCAATAGGGTATAGGGATGTGCGTTTCGGGTTTTGGAATTTCGGAATTTTCACGAAATTTCCCGATTCGTGTTTTCGGATGCGGCCGAATTTCCGAAAATTTTTAGATCAGAAAACGGCAGATCCGAAAAGTTTTCCGAGCCGAAACGAAATATTTTCGGAATTTTCGAATGGACTTGAAATGTGTCAAATCGAAATTTATTGCTTTGAAACGAGGAGAACAGACGTTCCAAAAAAACGAAAATTTCCGAACTTACGAAAAGTCGATACAAAAAACGAGCAAAGTGACACGAAAAAACGAAAAATGGTCGATATTCCGAAAACATGTACAATTCCGAAAAACAAAAATTTCCGAAATCACGAAAAGTCGATACAAAAAACGAGCTAAGTGACACGAAAATATGAAAAATGGTCGATATTCCAAAAAAAAAAATGTACACGAAAAACGAATCGAGCCGAACCGAATCGAAACAGAAATCGGTCGAAACGAGCCGAATCGAAAAGTTTAAAAATCCAAAAATCGAACCGAATCAAACCGAAAAAAAAAATCGGTGCACAAGCCTAATAGGGCATCGTATTTACCAGCTTTTATTACAATAGGTGGAAAAACGCTGATGCAAAATAAAAATGTAAAATAAAGAAAAATCTGTTATTTTTTATTACAAAAAATGATGGATATGGACCAGGGGTAAAGTCCTAAAACAAGTAGCATGGGAATTCGCCAAGATTTCTGTTCCCCAATTATCAGTTATTATCTCACTGAAACATAAACTCAAATCATATATATATATTTATTTATTTATAAAGTATTTTAGCAGGAAGGATACATTGAGATTCCTCTTGTTTTCAGTATGTCCTGGGTTCAAGAGCATTGAATTCTTACAGTTATAACAGAAATACAAACAGGGTTATTCAAAGAGAGGTGAAAAGCAGGAGAATGACTGGAGAATGGAAAATTCAAGGTCCAAAAATATCCAAACCAGAAAAATTATCCCATTCATCTCACTTTCCAAATCGGCTAATTTGACCTAGAATTTTCCATTCTCCATCTATTCTCCTGCTTTTCACCTCTCTTTGAATAACCCTGAAAGTAATAAAATGCAAGATAACAAAAAACAACACAAATATACAGATTATCACAGAAATAAATATGTACATATATCTAAAACGTCCTGTGGGACCCACTCATGGGCTTGTAAAACATATAAGTTTATTGATAGTACATTAAAATAACAAAGCGCCATTTTTTAATGGACATTCAATAAACTTGTATGTTTTACAAGCCCCTGGGTGCGTCCCTCGTGACATTTTAAAGATATATATCTTTTTGGGACTTTGCACTAGGGCACAGGAAAACTATTTTTTGGCTGCACAACAGAAAAGACGAGAGCTGACCCACAGGTACAATATATATATATTAGGGATGCACCGATACCACTTTTTTAAGAGAGAGTACGAGTACCGATACTTTTTAAAAGTACTCACCGATACTTTTATTTAATGTCATGTGACGCTTTCCGATAAGAACAGACCTCATATAAAAATGCCCCCAGCTCACATGTATATATCCCCCCGAGATATATATATACAGAATACCCCCAGCTCACATGTAGTTTGCCCCAGCTCACATGGATTTGCCCCAAGCTCTCATGGATTTGCCCCAAGCTCACATGGATTAGCCCCCAGCTTGAATGCTGGGGAAGCTGGCAGCGTGCATGAAAAGCACGCGGCCAGCGTTCACCTCCGGCGCGCCGCATACTCACCCATCCTGAAGGTCCGGTCGCTTGTTGGCAGTGATGCGATCACGTGGCCGCTGGGCGCATTTGTGACGCTGCCACCAGACCAGCCGAGAGGCAGCATCACAGGAGCGCCCAGTGGCCGCTGGAACGCATCACTGCCAAGCGACCGGACCTTCAGGATGGGTGAGTATGCGGATGCGCCGGAAGGGAACGCTGACCGCGTGCTTTTCATGCACGCGGTCAGCTTCCCCAGCCCCGCGGATACCGGCAAGCTGGCCCAGCGCCGGCTTCCGGTATCGGCGGGATGTATCGGGCCGTTTGCACGAGTAACAAGTTCTCATGCAAATGGCAATATCGCCCCCGATACTGATACTAGTATCGGTATCGGTGCATCCCTAATATATATATATATAATCTTAAATGTAACATAATTATATATATAAACAGGGTTATTCAGAGTGTCCCCGAAGTGCTCCGAATCGGTCGCCAAACGTCCCCGCCAACCCGCCGGACAGCTACCGCAAACCTGCCGGAGAGCTGCTGCAAACCCACCAAAAAGGAGCCAACAAGCTGCCGAATACAGCGCCGACCAGCCACAGGAAAAAAGCCAGCAAGCAGCCGGACAGGTACAAAAAAAACCCAGTAAAAGAGTCAAATTTGTAAACGTTGTTTGGAAAAAAACTACTGGATGAAAATTCCTGGAATTAACATATAAGATCCTATGAATGATAATAAAAAGGTCTGTTACAGAAAAAGAAAAAATGCTATTTAAGAAAAAAATTTAAAAGGGAAAGATTTGAATGAACATCTGAATACAAGCTTTATAGTGTATGGGACCAATGGGAACTCATTTCACTCTACAAAAATGTGTAGGAACTACATTCCAATGCGTTCCCCTACGTCTTGGCCCCTGATATGGACTATCCACATATTTGTTTGAATAATGCACGTCTCAAACCAACAGATTTTCATAAATACAGACTGCTGCACTGTGTCAGTACTGCGGAATATGCTGGCGCTTTATAAATAAAGAATAATAATAATAGGGGTTATTCAGAGAGAGACGCACTTGCCACCAAATGGCACCGAACAGTCAATTTCCCCGTACGGTGCAATTTTGTGGCCATTTGGCGACTCAGAGAGCCGGCAGTTCACCAAATATTGTTGACTTCCCAGCGAAATACGGTGCTGTTCGACGCAGTGAAATCCCCCATAGAGACGCAATGGTTAATCTATTCAGAGATACCGAAAAACACATCAAAAAGTTGTCGAAATGCCCAGATTTTCGGTGCCTTTGTTCGGCATGTTTAATCAGGTGGATCCCATAGGTTATACAGGGTTATTCAGAGAGAGGTGAAAACCAGGAGAATGACTGGATAAGTGAAAATTCTAGGTCAAAATAGCCGATTTGAGAAGTGAAATAAATGGGAGACTTTTTCTAGTTTGGCTATTTTGACCTAGAATTTTCGCTTTTCCAGTCATTCTCCTGGTGTTCACCTCTCTATGAATAACCCTGTTAATGTAAAAACTTTTGATTCCGATTTTTTTAAATGGCTTTTTTTTATTGTTATTCATAGGACCTTATATATTATGTCCGGGTATTTTCAGTTTTGTTTTAAACGCCTTTTAAAAATTGCGGTTTTTTTTTTTGCCCCTGTTTGACAGCTGGTTGGCTTTATTCAGCGGCGTTCGGCGGCTGTTCGGCTTTTTTGTGGCGGCGTTCGGAGGCTGATTGGAGGCGTTCAGCGCTCTGTAAGGTAGATTGTCAGCTACGTTCAGTGTTTTTAGGCTACGTTCAGTGGTTTAACCCCTTCACTGCTGACGACGTGTGGGACACGTCCTCAGTTACTCCCGCTGTATGCTGAGGAGGACGTGTCCCACACGTCATCAGCTTTGCTGGACCCCCGGCAAAGATACTTACCTCTCTGTCCGGGGTCCCGCGGTGGTCTGACTTCAGCATCCTCAGACGCTGAAGTTAAGACCCGCCCGACTTCAATGACGTCATTTCCAGGCGACCCCCCGGCAATGCAGGGAGATCGCCTGGAAGGGAGGGAGGGGATCCGTTCGGATCCCTCTCCCTCCCGATCGGGAGGTCCCACAAAGAAAAGCCAGGTACCGCTTAAAAGGGGAGAGTCTCCCCTTTTAAGCGGTGCCTGGCTTTAACCCTTAGGCATGGGTCGCACTTCAGCGCCTTGCGGCGCCGAAGCACGGCCTAGCTTCGGTGGGGCCGCATCTTGGATGGTGGCTCCACCCCCGGGTCCCCCCTCCCTGCCTGACATCATCAGGCATCGTGTGATGACTTCAGATAGCCAGGGAACCCCTAGCTGCCCGGAATCCCCTGGTGGAGATAGGGGGTTTGTTTGAACCTCGATATCTCCAGAACCGTGGCAGCTAGGAGGTCATGGAGGGTGTCAATCGAAAGGCCTGAGCAGGTATAAAGTAAACAAAAAAAATAATAAAAAAAACATGTATTTTTTTGTGTTATTTTTATTAATGCAGCAATATTGCTCTGATTTTTTTCTATGGGGTGCATTTGCTAAAAATCCCGTAATTCCCCCCAAAAAATGTAACAAGTCCCCATTTCTAATTTTTGTACAAGCGCACCCCATAGAAAACATAACCGCGAACTCTCATGTGATAAAATGTGAAAAAAAACCCACTTTACACGCTGTAGAGGATTAAAAATTCTAATAATATTGCATTTTTTGTTATAATATACAGGCAGGACATGACGTATACATATAAAAATTATATATTATGAATCTGCCGAGTCTGCCGGAAAGAACGATATATAATATGTCTGGGTCATTTAATAAAATGTGGCTTCAAATCGCGTTTAAAAACATGATGAGCGAAAGCGGTAAAAATGAGCTCAGCACAGAGGCGTGAAATGCCTCAGCAGTGAAACGGTTAACAGATGCATTTGGCGATTTTTGGTGATACTCAGGGTTATTACAAACGATATGAAACCATTGTAGAAACGCATCGTTTTTGTGATAGGTTTCATTAAGTGATACATGTGTGACTTTCCTGTCTTGTTATTTATTTAGCACTTAAACGCATCGTCTGAAACAGTGACCTGCGATCGGGGGGGGGGGGGGTCATTGTATATAATACTATTTGGGGGAAAAAAAAAATTATCCAAATTGCTGGAGAAAGGGAAGCGAACAGTGAAATTCAGCGTTCGGTTACCTTTCCTGGCCATTCGGCTATTCAGAGAGCAGGCAGTTCGCCAAATGCCCTGCCATTCGGTGGCTTCATTCGACAGGTTTATTCAGACGAATCCCATAGGTTTCAATGTTAAAAATATTCCCATTTTAATCCAATATCTATTAAACCGTTCATTATTATATTCTGCAGCAAAAAGTCTCTTTATTTATAGATATTTTAGGATCTTTTTGGGATTTTTTGCAAACATTTTTTTTTCCATTCTGTTTTTTTAAAATCGTTTTTTCTTTTTTCTGTAACAGCCCTTTTTATTATCATTCATTGGATTTTATATGTAAATTTCAGACATTATCGCTCAGTAGTTTCTTTGCAAACAGCATTTCACTTTTCAAACACACAAGCGTACTGTTTTAGTTTTTTTTTTCACTCCATTCGTCGGCGGTTTCGGGTTTTTTCCGGCGACTGCTCTGCGCTGTGAACGATTGCGGTGACTTTTCGATTCTCTTGGAATAACTCTGTATGTTTTTTGATCCCAGGACATACTTGAAAACTAGAGAAGTCTCAGGGGGTGAGGAGCAAAACCAGCAGGTGCAGATTTTGAGTATCGCACCCTCCATTGATATTCTACCTATTCCTCTTGTAGCACACTGATATCTCTGAGTTATTCAAAGAGGATCGAAAAGTCACCGCGCGTTCGGTGACTTTTCATTCTCTTCAATTCGGTGCGATTTGACGATCCCATTTCAGCAACCCTGCGGTGTATTCAGCAAACACCACAGGGCAGCCGTAATGCAGGGAAAAGCCGTCGTAAACCCGCCGAACACTCACTGCAAAACCTGGCAAACGCTCAAGGAAACTCCCAAAAGCATCTGGATTAACCCCGCCGAACACGCCAGAGAAACCCGAGCAGCCGCCGATGACAGCGCAAAGCAGCCGCCGGAAAAAGCCGACACCGCAGATGAAAGGAGTGAAAAAAAATAAAAACATTTTGCTTGAATGTTTGAAAAGTGAAACGCTGTTTCTAAGCGAAAATGTCTGAAATTTGCATATGATCCAATGAATCATAATAAAAATGGCTGTTACAGGAAAAAGAAAAAAAAAGATTAAAAAAAAAAAAACTGAACAAAAAGTTTTGCAAAAAAATCCCGCAAAATGCCTAAAAGATCAAAAAAAACAAAACAAAAAAAATCTATAAATAAAGAGACTCTTTACTGCAGAATATTATAATCAACGGTTTATTAGATATTGTATTAAAACGGGAATATTTTTAACATTGAAGCCTATGGGATTCGTCTGAATAAATCTGCCGAATTAAACCACCGAATGGCAGGGCATTAGGGGAACCTTTCACTGCTGGTTTGTGTTCTCTGAATAGACGAAGCAGTGCTTTTTCATGGGGATTTCACTGCCCTCGAACAGGCACCGAACAGGCACCGTATGTGCAGGCAATTCGCCAGGATTTGGCGAACTGCCTGCTCTCTGAATAGCCGAATGGCCAGGACAGGGAACCGAACCCTGAATTTCAGCATTCGGTTACCTTTCTCCAGCAATTCGGATCTCTTTGAATAACCCTGTCTATCTATCTATAATTATCTGTATCTATTTGTATATCAATCTATCTGTATCTTTATCTATCTGTATATCTGAATCTATCTACATATATCTGTATCTATCTCTATCTGTATCTATCTTTATCTATTTATCTGTATCTATCTATATCTATCCATCGGTATCTATTCTATCTATATATCTGTATCTATCATATTGCATTATCTGTATCTATCTATTTATCAGTCTCTCTCTATCTCTTTACCAATCTATAGCTATCTATTGTTCCATCCACCCGTCTGTCTATCTTTCTGTCTGTCCATCCATTCATTCATCTATCCATCCATGTCTTTCTGTCTGTGCATCCATCTATCCATCTATTGATCCATAGCTTTGTTACAGTTACATGTTTTAGTGTACAGTGGGTGAGACAGAACAATAAATATACATACACGTTACATACACAGAACAGTGTGAGAGAGGACCCTGCTCAAGAGCTTACATTCTAAGAGGAGAGGGGTGACACACATACAGGGTTATTCAGAGAGCGTGAAAAGCAGGAGAATGACTGGAGAATGAAAAATTCTAGGTCAAAATAGCCAAACCAGAAAAATTCTCCCTTTCATCTCACTTTCCAAATCGGCTATTTTGACCTAGAATTTTTCATTCTCCAGTCATTCTCCTGCTTTTCACCGCTCTCTGAATAACCCTGTATGTCTATCCATCCATCTGTCTGCGTGTCTCTCTATCTGTCCCTTAATCCATGTCTGTTTATGATTAATAAATGACTATTGAGTCACAAATCACACGGTTTACATAAAACCCCAAACTGCATTCATTGACTTAAATATAATGTCATTCTATAAGCAGATGCTTTGGGTTTGGGAGATGAAAGTGCTGGGATTTAGGAACCGCTCGTACTGTGACTCTCCATTACCATCTACTGGAAGTAGAATGTATGACATAAGGTGTTAATTGGCGGCCAAACAGAGGTACGGCTAACGAGTCGACTGTTTTGCTTCCTGCTCGGCTTTTATGGCAGCTCTGTAAATTAACCGGGTTATTCTGAGAGTACCGAAAGGTCACCGACGTTTCTCTGATTCGCCGCACTTCGGCAAGTCCAATTTGCTGACCCTGCAGTGAATTCACCGCAGGTTTCCTCGAAGTGCGGCAAATAGGCTGCCGAACGCATGCAAACCCACTGGCTGTCGCCGCAAACCCGCCAGTTGCTGTCGCAAATCAACTGGACAGCCGCCAAACACACCCGCAAGCAGCCGCCGAGCTGCCGAACACAGCATTGACTAGCCGCAGAAAAAAGCCGGAAAGCCACTGGACGGGTAAAAAAAACAAAGAAACAAAATGAATGAAACTTTAAAAATTTGAACCGATGTTTGCAGAAAAACTACTGGACGAAAATGTCTGTAAATTAACATTAAAGGTCCTATAATAAAAAGGTCTGTTACAGAAAAAAGAAAAAAACGCAATTTATATAAAATCGGAAAAATGACTAAAAGAAATCTTAAAAATAAATAAAAAGAGACTTTTTGCTGCAGATTAAAATAATAAATGGTTGAATAAATATTTAATAAAAACGGGAATATTTTTAACATTGAAACCCATGGGATTCGCCTGATTAAACCTGCCGAATGAAACCACTGAACATCAGGGCATTTCACTGACATTTCTCTGCTGTTCAATGTGAATAGATTAACCATTGCTTCTCTATGGGGGATTTCACTGCTGTCGAACAGGCATTGTATTTCACTGGCAATTCAAAATTTGGCGAATCGCCTGCTTTCTGAACAGCCGAATGGCCCCGATGTCATTTGCATGTTTTACCCAGAGTTCTGTGCTGCATATGTGGAATGTAGCACAGGAGCTCTGGGATGCAGTTCTTTGAATTGCTGTGATGAGTAAATGGCTTCTGGAATTAATAAACTATGTAATTTGCAGTGTGGAGGCTTTTAATCTCATTTTTTGCCCTCCACCACAACCTAAATAAGTACACACACACATATGTATATATATATATATATTGGCTATTTCCGTTTACAGAGCTCACAATCATATTATGGCCATAATTTATTCCTAGGCAAAGGTTCAATTCAGTTTGTAAAGAGAACTAAATCAATAGTCGAAACAGGTTTTACAATAAAATAACCAATTAAATTTTATTTTATTGCCGTTTATAGCACAGGAAATACGAGTTAAAACATGATCAAACCTGCGGAGCCCCCAATCCTGCACTGGGATCATAAAGGACCTAAAGCAAGCAGAGCGCGGTGTTACGAGCAGGCTCCTGGCCGGCGCATCCTTATTGCGTTGGAATGTTATGAAACATCCTGCAGGTTAAAGATGTTCAAACATTGTGATACATGAAAACATAATATTTTACTTGCAATATTGTTTTTGTGACAATAAACAGGGTTTGTAAGAATGAAATAAGCGGCTGCTGGGTTGATCAGGAGTTATGGAGCTGGATGAAGAGGTGTTCTCGTGTAATTGTTGTCGTGGAAAAGCTTTTCTCCCAAGTCACAGCTTGCTTTATGAGCGTCACAGGATGAAGTTACGTTGAAAAGTGACAGGTTGCACTAAAGGAAATTTTAGGGAGCACAGTATACCCAATCAATGCAATCAGGGGGCTATTACATACTGGCTGCTAAACGGGGGCGCTAAGGTGGATAATGTGCACCTGCAGGTTTCTCCTTAGTGTCCCCGTTTTAGCTCCATATTAGAGGGCAGCGCTAATCCAGCAGCCTGCCCCGTAATGCAGCACTAAGCGTCACTGCGGGCATCCCCTCCATGGAGTTCATAGGACTCCATTGAGACTTTGACTGCCGATCACATGACCTGCAGTATCCCGCCTCTCGCGAGAACCTGAAGGTCTGTGTAGTGTGCAAGGAGGGAGACTGGGGACTTTTTATCCCCAGTCTCACTCTGCTCCAAGCAGTCAGAAGGGTTGGACCGGCCCACCCTTCCCAATGCAGGATGAGAGGTGAGGATCTAATTTTTGGGGGGATTTGTAGCTGATGATAACTGATTTCACAGACGCTAACCTTAGCGACAAGTATAAAATATTACCATTAAAGTCCAGATTCAATAGATAGATCAGATATATAGAGACAGATATATATATAGATATAGATCGATAGATTAGACATATTTATTTATTTATAAAGGATTTTACCAGGAAGGATACATTGAGATTTCTCTCGTTTTAAAATATGTCCTGGATTCAAGAACATTAAAGGGACACTCTAGGCAACATGACCACCTAAGCTATTTTAGGTGGTCATGATGCCCGGAGTATTCCCTTGCCTGTCCCTCCTGCCTCCGCTCAGCCGATCGGCAGAAAAGGGTGAAAACAGCTGAGAGAGGCGGAGGAGTTTACTCCGCCCTCCCAGCTGTCAGTCAGCAGAGCGGGAATCATATTTCCCGCTTCTGCCGACTTTTGCCGAGTAGGAGATATCATCGCGCTTTCAGCGCGATGACGTCTCCAAATCACCGCAGAAGCTGGCGGCTCCCTCTGAGGGTTAGTGTTGCGCGCATCCTCTTGCGCGCAACACTAATCCTCAGATTGAGCCGGGAGGAAGCCTGCCGATTGGCTGGCTTATGTGAGAGGCGCACATGCGCGCTTCTCACGTAAACCAGAAGCCAAGAAGCATGAAGAAGGACGGGAGCGGAAGAGGAGGGAGGTGAGTATATATATATATAAAAAAAAAAAAGACGCCGCTGGAAAGAAGTGGATTTTAGGGTAAGTATTACAGTTACAAAAAAATTTATAAAAACGAAAGATTTATTAAGGGAATAGGGATAGGTTAGGATAAAAAAACGGGGGGGGGGTGTGATTTTTTGAGTAGAGTGTCCCTTTAAAATGTTACAGTTGTTACAGAAATACAAAGTAATACAATGCAAGATATTAAAAAACAAAAACAAAACACAAACACAAGGATTAACAGAAAATAAATATGTAGGAAATAGTCATTATGTTACATGTTTACAGGTGCATTCTGTATATAGTCACTATGTTACATGTTTACAGGTGCATTCTGTATATACAGTTGTGTTCAAAATTATTCAACCCCCAATGCTGTAAAGGGTTTTAGGGAATTTAGTGACATTTGTAATTGTATTCAGAATGAAATCCTACAAGGACTTTTTAAAGAACCATATGCAACTAAAATGACATCAATTGGTTTTGTAATACAGTAGTAAATGTTTCTTTTGTGAATTCTTCATTGACACAATTATTCAACGCCTTAAAGACTACCACTCTGAAGAACAGAGGTTCATTCAAGTGTTTTCAATCAGGTATTGAAAACACCTGTGGATGTCAAGTAGCAGCCAATAAAGCATAATAAGCACCAATTAGGCAGCTTTAAAATGACTGTGATACTCAGCTCCTTCTAGACATTTACTGGTGTGGTTACAAACATGGTGAAGTCAAGAGAATGGTCCAGGAAGACAAGATAAGAGGTGATTACTCTTCACAGGAAGGGCAATGGCTATAAGAAGATTGCAAAGATGTTAAACATACCAAGAGAGACCATAGGAAGCATCATTCGCAAATTCAAGGCAAAGGGCACTGTTGAAACGCTACCTGGTCGTGGCAGAAAGAAGATGCTGACTTCGACTGCTGTGCGCTACCTGAAGCGTAGAGTGGAGAAAAGTCCCCGTGTGACTGCTGAGGAACTGAGAAAAGATTTGTCAGACGTGGGTACTGAAGTTTCAGCTCAGACAATACAGCGCACACTGTGTAATGAAGGCCTCCATGCCGGAACTCCCAGGCGCAGCCCCTTGCTGACTCCAAAGAATAAGAAGAGTCGACTGCAGTATGCCAAAAGTCATGTGGACAAACCACAGAAGTTTTGGGATAGTGTTCTGTGGACTGATGAAACAAAATTAGAACTGTTTGGGCCCATGGATCAATGCTATGTTTGGCGGAGGAAGAACAAGGCGTATGAAGAAAAGAACACCTTGCCTACTGTGAAGCATGGCGGGGGGTCAATCATGCTTTGGGGCTGTTTTGCTTCTGCAGGTACAGGGAAGCTTCAGCGTGTGCAAGGTACCATGAATTCTCTTCAGTACCAGGAGATATTGGATGACAATGTGATGCAGTCCGTCACAAACCTGAGGCTTGGGAGGCGTTGGACCTTTCAACAGGACAATGATCCCAAGCATACCTCCAAGTCCACTAGAGCATGGTTGCAGATTAAAGGCTAGAACATTTTGGAGTGGCCATCGCAGTCACCTGACTTAAATCCGATTGAGAACCTCTGGTGGGACTTAAAGAAAGCAGTTGCACTGCGCAAGCCTAAGAATGTGACTTGAACTGGAGGCTTTTGCCCATGACGAATGGGTGAAGATACCCGTAGATCGCTGCAAGACACTTGTGTCAAGCTATGCTTCATGTTTAAAAGCTGTTATAACTGTAAAAGGATGTTGTACTAAGTACTAAGATTGAATGTCACTTGGGGGTTGAATAAAACTGATAATGATGTGAACACAGAAAAGACATTTGTGGTTATTTCATTATAAATGTTATATTTGTCTGACCTACACGTGCCTCTTTGATTTAATTGTAAGCAAGATGACTGAATGATCAAAATCAATGTCAAACTGGCCAAAACACTAAATTTCAGTGGGGGTTGAATAATTTTGAACACAACTGTAGTCACTATGTTACATGTTTACAGGTGCCTTCTGTATATAGTCACTATGTTACATGTTTACAGGTGCCTTCTGTATATAGTCACTATGTTACATGTTTACAGGTGCATTCTGTATATAGTCACTGTGTTACATGTTTACAGGTGCATTCCGTATTGAGGTATGTTAATAGGGAGCTCGATTGACTTTAGACTGGGGGAAAATTTGATGGCGTCTTGGAGGTTATTCCATAATTGTGGTGCTCTGTAGGAAAATGAGGACCGAGACACTTTCTTTTTGTATTGTGGTATTGCAAGTAAGGTGCAGGTCCTGGATCGGAGGTTATAGGACGAGGGAACTGCTGGGGGAAGCAGTCTATTCAGGTAGGGTGGTAGCTTCCCAGAAAAGCTCTTAAACACCAGGTTGGTAAGGTGAAGGGTGCCTCTGGATTCCAGCAACGCCCAGTTTAGTTCTTTTAACATGTC
This sequence comes from Leptobrachium leishanense, assembly GCA_009667805.1. Lineage (NCBI taxonomy): Eukaryota > Metazoa > Chordata > Amphibia > Anura > Megophryidae > Leptobrachium > Leptobrachium leishanense. The sequence continues at coordinate 14,631,815 of CM019070.1, forward strand.
ACAATGGTGGGTCATGTAGTTACATTGTAATGCAAAGCGGCAGAAGGAGTTATACAATGTAGTAAGTTTCTGAAGGTGTGTTTGCGGGGCGGCTGCATACACTACATCTCCGTATTCAATAGCCGGCATAAGCATTTGTTGTACAATCTGCTTTCTTACCGCGGGGCTGAGGCAGGATTTGTTTCTGTACAGGGCACCTAGTTTGGGGTAAAGTTTAGATGAGAGTTTTTCGATGTGGGGGCCAAAGGATAGATTTGGGTCTAACCACATACCTAGATATTTGAGAGAAGTGACTGTGGTCAGTGTGCCATTTGATTTTGTCACAACACATAGATAGGGTGTTTGCAATTTATGTAGTTTAGGTTTTGTTCCAAAGAGCATTGTAACAGTTTTGTCAGCATTTAGAAAAAGTTTGTTGTGTTTGATCCACTTTTCTACCTCTGTGAATTGTTCTTGCAGCACGGCCTCCAGTTGTGGGAGATTTGGTTTGCTGGTATAGATTACGGTGTTGTCTGCGTACATGTGTACAGTTGAGGCTTTGCAGATGTTAGGCAGATCATTTATGAATATTGTAATAGCAGGGGACCGAGTATTGAGCCTTGGGGTACACCGCACGCGACTGGGAGGGGGAGGGAGGAGCTGCCAGAAATGGCACATATTGCCATCGGTTGGATACATATGATTGACACCAGGTGTCACATTCAGTCTCAATGGCGGTAACCGGCATGCGCCGAATAAGGCCCTGGTACGAGTAAAAGCCCCTATATGCAAAGATGCAGGACCCAATAACCATAGATACGTGCTATAAACACAGGTGAAGTGGGTACCTCTGCACGGCTATACCAAAGGAGCCCTATACTGATAGATCGGATAGATTACTTAGAGTGGCCGAATCTGCACTAATAGAAAAGGGTTACCTAGTAGCCATACAGAGTCCCAGGGTGTACACAGAATACCTGAAGGAGTTATACTCTGCAACCTGCAGGGAAGGACTTCAATCACAAAACCCGTGGTCAGCAAGGATACACAACAAAACAATAAATCAATATGCACGGTACAGACAAGGATATCCAATAGATTAGTCAGTGAGTAGGCCAGGAGTCAAAACCAGAATGTTTACCTTATACCGAAGTGGAGTTATACAAGCAGAAAATCCGTTGGCCAGGCCAGACGGTCAAAACCATATAATCAGTCAGAACATGAAACAGACGAACAGGGCCGGTGCAAGCATTTTTGTTTACTCAGGTGAAGTTGCGTTTTGGTGCCCCCCCTCCACCCAATCCGTGCCATGCCAATCGGGAGTGTTTGGTGTCCTCACGCATTGCCAATCTATGCTGTGCCTGGTGCCCCTCCTGTGCCACAGGGCCAATCTACAGAGTGTTTGGTCCCCTCCTTTTGCAATGTGGCATAGGAGGGGCACCAGGCACTGCACAAATTTGCAATGTGGCCTGGTTGTGCCCCCTGGTCTTGCTGTGTCAATATACCTACATATTTCAAACTGCCTGCCATTCCCAGTGTTTCCCTGTGATCCTGCTACCTACCACTCTCACTCTGTTGCTGTGGTCCACTGTCTGACTCCAGGTCTCCAGAAGCAGACTGGCAGCAGGGTCCTCGTCCTCTAATTCAATTCACTCATCCTTAATTCATTTTTCCCCTTTAATTCATTTCATATAGCGTATGACAGAGCTCCACAGCAGTAAACCTCACAGTAATGTTCAGTTTGTGTGTATGAAAGTATCACTGAGCTCCACAGCAATAAAACTCACAGTAATGTGCGGTGTGTATGTGCGTATCACAGAGCTCCACAGCAATAAAACTCACAGCAATGTGTGATGTGTATGAGCGTATCACAGAGCTCCACAGCAATAAACCTCACAGTAATGTACCGATATCAGTTTACTCAAACCCCCCAGCAGAACATTACACACACACCCCAGCAGCACATTATACACACACCCCAGCAGCACATTACACACACACCTCCCCAGCAGAACATTATACCCCCCAGCAGAACATTACACCCCCTCAGCAAAACATTATATCCCCCCAGCAAAACATTATACACCCCCCAGCAAAACATTATACACCCCCCAGCAAAACATTACCCCTCCCAGCAAAACATTACACCCCCCGAGCAGAACATTACCCCCCGAGCAGAACATTACCCCCCGAGCAGAACATTACCCTCCCCCAGCAAAACATTACACCCCCCCAGCAGAACATTACACCCCACCCGCCCGAGCAGAACATTACAGCCCCCAGCAGAACATTACACACACACCCTCCCCTCAGTTTATTCAAACCTTTTAAAAATCTTCTCTCGGCCTCTCTGCCCAGTCCTCCTTCACACTACAGTGGAAGCACGCATGTTGACTCTGCTGCAGGGCCGCACCCTAAGGTTTGGGGTTTGTCCTCCAGGCTTTTCTGCTGCTGCGTGCCCTGGCTATGCATGTCACGTGAGGGGGGCGGTGCCAAATTATGCAGTGTGCCTGCTCATGTTTAGAATGTGGGACTGAGGCAGGCACACTGCATCGCTTTGACAGTGCATGGCTGGGCCCCTGCTTGATGTCTGAAGATCATTCATAGCTCCACTTCTGGTATTTTAAAAACAGAATTTTTCCGCCCCTCACACTGACAGCAAGCCAGGACAGTAAGGCGGCCGCCTGTGCCGCCTTGCACTAGCGCCGGCCCTGCAGACGAAGGAGAAACACTTGAACTGATTACATGTAAAACACTGGACATGAACTGGAACCTAGGCTAAATAAAGAAACAACGGACAGATCATTGAAATAAGGTAAACAATAAAACATAGACTTGACCAGACAGAACAACAGGGAGCTCTCAGGAACATGAAGTCGTCGGCAGCAAACAAAGACTGAAAATGAACCAGATGCAAGAGCCTTGTGATATGGGCCCATTGCATTATATAGGAGGAGTGATCAGCCCATATCTACAACAGAAGATCTAAACGAGCAAACCAAACAAGCAGACATTTAACCCCTGAGCTGCATCCCAGGGAAAGCAGCATAGGAAATACAGAGGGCAGGGGGACAGGGCTATAACATGGAAAACGTGACAGCAGCCCCCTCCAAAAAAGGTGACCTCAGGGCACCTACAAAAACCCAAAAAACAAGCCCCCCTCCCTCAGAATCGCCACACAATCACTTGGAGTCAGAATCCCCCTTGAGCCATTTCCATAGACTGGGGTGTTTCCGGAGTATTGCCAAATGAACCTGACGAAACAAAACCCCAGAAGACGTCCGGACATAACCTTTGGGCACATGGCTCCCTATGGGGATTCTGGTACCGGTCAGACTACCGGAGAACTGGAATTCCTCAAAACAGGAACGTAGTATGGCCTCATCAGACCCAGAATCGAGCATGGCATCATCGGACCCTGGGCGGAGAGTGGCATCCTCGGACCCAACAAGACTAGAGCTGGTCCCCTTTTTACGTCTCCTCCTAGAGCGAGACTTAACAGGGGTGACCGTATCACAGGATATGACACTAGTGGAACCATTGTGGGACATGGGCACAGTGGTTTTGCAGTGTGGCTCCGGTACTGCTGACACACAGCTTGACTGGGTTTCTGGAACCGCTGACCCACAGCTTTGGACTGGCACCGCTGACACACAGCTTGAGACTGGCACCGCTGACACACAGCTTGAGACTGGCACCACTGACACAAGCTTGAGACTGGCACCGCTGACACACAGCTTGAGACTGGCACTGCTGACACACAGCTTTGGAGCGTAACCGCTGACACACAGCTTGGGACTGATTTGACTGGAAGCTTGCCAGCAATGGGCATGACAACTTCACTGTCAGACAAAGGCAACATGATCTCACCATTGATTGCGGCTTCCCCGCTAGACACGATTGCGGCATCACCGCTGGACATGATTGCGGCATCACCACTGGACATGATTGCGGCATCACCGCTGGACATGATTGCGGCATTGCCGCCAGACCCCAGGATTGCGGCTTCGTCGCCTGGCACTAGGAGTGCGGTGGGTGATGCAGAGAGGCGGATAGCACCACAGGTAATACAGCCAGTAACTATACGACGCCCTGGACCACCATTTGGGTTTCTGGCCGTTTGGCGAGGCCACATTCGAGAGGTATTAATGGGAACATCCTCCATGGCTTCATCCTCTGACTCCCTGGCCGAGAAGGAGTCAAACTCCATTTGTTCCTCGGGATCAGAAGGGGAAAACCCGGCTGGATCTGAGGTGTCAGTTGCCCTCTCCACAGACCTGGTTACCCTTGGAAGGGTTCTCCTAGGCCTGGACGGTAAAGGGGGTCTGACCTTGGAAACATAGCGGGGCCTGGTGCTATCAGACCCAGAACGGGGCCTGGCACCATCTGACCCATAGTCAGAAAACATAGAAGGATCATTAACATCAGTTGCCCTTTCCTCAGGCCTGGTTACAATAGGATGGGTTCTCCTAGACCTGGATGGTACAGGGGGTCTGACATTGTCACATTCATAACGGGGTCTGGCTTTAGTGACCTTATTGCGGGATGTAGGCACAGTAGGCACTAGCCTCGGCATGCACTGGCGTCTTGCCAGCCTTGGCGCGCACTGGCTTTAGCGGGCACCATGAAATGAAATGTGACGAACTGGCACAATAAAAACAGAGCTTGCTAATTCGCCTTCTATTCAACTCCTCAGGAGAAAGTGGACCACGAACCCTGCTTTCTAGAACTTGCTCATCAGAAGCGAGAGAAAAAGCAGTGTCCATTAACCCTTTCCACTTAGACATGAAATCACCAAACAGGTGCAGCATAGGCTCCAATACTTTACGCACCTCTGCGGGTTTTAATCTTGACTCTTGCATTATGTCACATTCAGTCTCAATGGCGGTACCCGGCATGCTCCGAATAAGGCCCTGGTACGAGTAAAAGCCCCTATATGCAGAGATGCAAGACCCAATAACCATAGATACGTGATATAAACACAGGGGAACTGGAGACCTCTGCACGACTATACCAAAGTAGCCCTATACTGATAGATCGGTCCTTAGAGTGGCCGAATCTGCACTAATAGAAAAGGGTTACCTAGTAGTCAGAGTCCCAGGGTGTACACAGAATACCTGATTGAGTTATACTCTGCAACCTGCAGGGAAGGACTTCAATCACAAAACCCGTGGTCAGCAGGGACACGCAACAAAACAATAAATCAATATGCACGGTACAGACAAGGATATCCAATAGATTAGTCAGTGAGTAGGCCAGGAGTCAAAACCAGAATGTTTACCTTATTCCGAAGTGGAGTTATTCAAGCAGAAAATCCGTTGGCCAGGCCAGAGGGTCAAAACCATATAATCAGTCAGAACATGAAACAGACGAAGGAGAAACACTTGAACTGATTACATGTAAAACACTGGCCATGAACTGGAACCTAGGCTAACTAAAGATAGAATGGACAGATCAAAGAATTAGGGTAAACAATAAAACATAGACATGACCAGACAGAACAACAGGGAGCTCTCAGGAACATGAAGTCAGCAGCAAACAAAGACTGAAAATGAACCAGATGCAAGAGCCTTGTGATATGGGCCCATTACATTATATAGGAGGAGTGATCAGCCCATATCCACAACAGAAGATCTAAATGAGTGTAGCGCTGGGTTTAATTCCCTGTCGTGGCAGTACCTATTTTTGGCCACCGGAGGGAGACAAGCGCGATACGAGACATTGAACATTGGGAATACATTTCCCGGCATGCTTTGGGAGCGGACACAGGAAGTGGGTGGGACACAGACCCTTACATCCTGAGCCTCGTGGAGAGAGCTGGCAGAGCGCGCCAGGGAGTGAGAGGAGCAAGACGCAGAGCAGAAGAACGAGACAGTGACTAGGCCGGAGTGCAGCTGGGGCCTGACAGAGCTAAAGACTGGGTTATTCAGCCTTACCAGAGGAAGACCCAGTGATTCACAGGAATACCCACTCTGATACCAAGTGAGCGAGAGGGCCCCGAGTTAGGAGCACCGCAGATCGATCAGACAGGGAGAGCAGGTGGTGAGCTGGACATCTTGCAGCAGCTACACAAAGGCAAGACAGCGGATCCGGTAGCCCAGAGAATCCCAGCCAAGATCGAGCGGAGAGACGTCCTGGGTCGAGCGGAGCACCAAGTATCTGGCGGATGGGTGAGAGGCCTTCCAGGCCGTTTGTGAATAAAGAAAGCACGCTGCTGTTTGTTTCCAAAACCCACAGGGCCCCAACTTGACTAGTCGAAGATACCTCATAAGCAATTCACTGGCCAGTTGAATATTGTACCCGGGTACCATAACACACACACACACATACATTCTGGGACATAACCTGTGCGGGACTCACTCCCCAAACACAAAAGGGGGTTAAAGAATTATTTTTCTTTTTTCTTTTCCGCTGCGCGTTTCTCGAATTACGAAGCCTTGTATTTCCTCTTTTCCGCTGCGCGTTCCTCGAATTACGAAGCATCGTATTTCTTTTACGCTGCGCGTTCCTCGAATTACGAAGCATCGTATTTCTTTTCCGCTGCGCGTTTCCCGCATTACGAAGTACTGTAAATATATCTACGAACACCGTGTTATTCATTATATGCCATTTATTCTAGTAAACTATATAATTTATAAAATCCACAATGGTGCTGGAGTATATTTATTCCCTAGTGCGGGGAGACTGACCCGAGGTTCAATTTCAGCGGCTCCTCCGGGAGTGAGTGCTACATGTGGGGGCTCGTTTCCGGGATCCAGTCTCTGGAAAAACCGCATCTAAAGGGTTAAATATGGATCCAGACACTGCTGCCGAATGGTGTGAGGAGCACAGTAGTCAGTTAGAATTTTGTATAGTCATGGATATTCCCGCAGACACTTGGGCCGAAAATCAGATTCGCCAGGCCGTGGCCGCGCTGACACCAGATCATCGGGGGTTAATCCTGGACATTAAAGAGAACCCAGATACCTCTCACACGTATGTTCTTTTTGAGTGGAGAAAGGGTGTTCCATTGTGTTTTCAGGGCGCGAGCGTGAAGCTGACCGATGAAGTGGAAGTCCAACTGATTCAGCCAAGTACGCCACGTGGCGAATCCGCAAGTGTTCCCGCGCCCAGTCCGTTGGCCATGATCGGGCCTGAATTTATAGTGGCTATTGGAGATTTGCGGGGTAAGTGTCAGAGAACAAGCCCTCCGCACACTAACTTCGGTTATCGACGGTTGAGAAATTTTACAGGAAACGTACCAACTCCGGCGGGAGAAGAAACCTTCGAAGAATGGGTGGAACAGGCGATGCAGGCTCTGTATGAGTGGGACGTCCCTGAAGCCCAGAAAAAGCAAAGGATCACCGAGAGCTTAAAGGGACCTGCGTCAGAAGCTGTAAGAAACCTAAAATTGAGTAAGAAAGACTGCACTGCATTAGATTATTTAAACGTTCAGGAGGAAGTTTTTGGGAGAACGGAAAAGGCTGCAGAGCTCGTATATCAGTATGAACACACCTACCAGCGGAAAGATGAGAGAATGACCGAATATATGAGGCGCCTAGATAAGATTCTGCACCAGATACTCCTCAAGAAAGGGGCCGAACCGGCTGAAGTGGATACAATCCGAATAAAACAGATCCTGAGGGGCTCTCAACCTCTAGATCCAGTGATGCTGCAGCTGAGAAGCAGAGCAGGTAATCAAGAACTGAAGTACCTGGAACTGATCCGAGCTGTCCGAGAGGAGGAGGCTTTACTGGAAGAAAAATCCTTCAGGCGAGGAGAAAGAGCTTACGCGCAACCTGTGAGGCATAACGACTGTTTGCAGCTTGAAAGCGACTCGTTGGATACCTACGGATCCGACGTGGACGAACAAGAGCATCTGACCACTATTAAATCCACAGAGAAGGCTGTCAAAGAATTAAACCTCTCTGCACAAGGCGAGCTGCGAAAAACTGTTAAGGAGGTACAAGAAGCTCAAGCTGAACTGCAACAGGCATACGCGGAGCTGTGCCGAGTATTGTTGAAGGTGACAGAGATGCAGACAGAGATGCAGAAGTTCCTTACGGGCATGCAGACAACCGGAGTTGCTGTGGCGTCTAGCCAGGGTCCTTCAACCAAATCACAGCAGGTGACTGCGTCTCCGCTTTCTAAGAAGAGATGTTTTGGTTGTGGAGAAATGGGCCACTTCTGCGCACAATGCAAAGGCCGGAAGCCTGAAGGGAATAGTTGAGGAGTTGAGGAGCTTTTGAAAGCCTTAGGAGGACTGTTATCTACCTCACCGGAGGGAAACGCCAGAGGGCACAAGTGAAGGAGCAACCTAGGTGCCCGAAGGTTGAAACCCGCTCCAAAAATCAAGCCAGGACTAAGAGGGCGAGAGGGCCCAAAGTCCGGCCAACTGCTGAGCCTGCCAGGACTGAAAGAGTCACTCCCTTAGCATCCGGACCTACGTCATGGGGAAGCAATGCACACCCAAAACCTACACGGGCCAAGAAGAAGGCCAGGGTACAACAAACTGGGTCTAAGTGTCCTGGTGCCACCACCAAGTTTCCTGACCAGCTGATAGGTCCTTCTCCTATTGTGCCAATCCAAGTGGAGGGAGTCTACACTAAAGCCCTGTTGGATTCAGGGGCTCAAGTGACATTGATCTACCGAGACTTCTACGAGAAACACTTGAAGCACCTTCCTCTACAGAAATTGAAGGACCTGGAAATCTGGGGTATTGGAACTGAGAAACTCCCTTATGAAGGGTATCTACAGGTGAAGTTGGAGATCGGATCCGAAGTCATCGGACAGTCCGGAGGTTGTGATGCATTGGCCATTGTGTGTCCTTGGCCTTCAGGGGCAAACAGGAGTTCCATGATAGTGGGGACGAATACTGATTTGGTGCGACGTCTCCTGACACCTATCGTATTGGAAGAGGGTTCTACTCAAGGAGTACACCCAATGTTACGTCCAGTCTATCAGAGGATGGTCGAAGAACAGAAGGCACCTGCCGAAGTGGTGCGCCTGTGGAGATTAGAAGGAACAGAGAAGGTTCTACAAGCAGGAGAAGTAGCGAGCTTCCGGGCTTCAGTCAAGTTGAACGGATCGCAACCGGGTCCCTATGTGGTACTGGAAACCGATTTTAATCATGGGAGTGAAGCCGGAGTCGAAGTAATTCCTGAAATAATCTCCACTAAAGCTTTGAAAAGAACACGAGGAAGAGTCTCAGACAGCGTGTGCAATGTGTCTGATTCTCCAGTGGTCCTTAAAGCACGAATGCCTATCGGGCAAGTAGCGTCTGCTACGCCTCTCTCTCCTACCGATTTAGGAGGGGGAGTGGATAAAGAGATTCCAGATGAAAGATTCTACCCCAAGGACGCTCCCATTTCACCTGAATGGAAGAAACGTCTTCAGTCTCAAGTTCTAAAGTGGAGAGAATTGTTCTCGAAAGATGAGTTCGACGTGGGCCTAGCTAAAAGTACTGAGCACCGCATTCGATTACGAGAAGACAAGCCGTTTCGTGAAAGGTCAAGACGAGTTCCGCTGGGAGACTTGGATGATCTGCGAGAACAGCTGAATGAACTGCAAAGAACCAAGGTGATCCAAGAGTCCAGGAGTCCATACGCATCTCCAATAGTGATGGTCCGGAAGAAGAATGGTTCTGTCCGCCTATGCATAGACTATCGCACGCTGAATTGGAGAACCATCCCAGACCAATATGCTACTCCTCGGATAGAAGATGCCTTACAGTGTTTGTCTGGAGCAAAATGGTTTAGTGTACTAGACCTGCGAAGTGGGTATCACCAGATACCAATGCATCCTGAAGACAAAGAGAAGACTGCGTTCATCTGTCCACTGGGGTTCTTTGAATTCAACAGAATGCCTCAAGGCCTTACGGGGGCTCCAGCCACGTTCCAACGGTTAATGGAGAAGACAGTCGGGGACATGAATCTGATCGAAGTATTAGTGTACCTGGATGACATAATTGTGTTCGGGAAGACTCTGGAAGAACATGAGCAACGTTTGGAGAAGGTCTTGAAGAGGCTCCATGAAGAGGGATTGAAACAGTCTCTGGCGAAATGTCAATTCTGCCTACCGTCTGTTACGTATTTGGGACATGTGGTCTCAGCAGAAGGTGTTTCAACAGATCCTCGGAAGTTGGAGGCCGTAGCTTCTTGGCCTAGACCCCGAAACGTCACTGAACTTAGATCTTTCTTGGGGTTCTGTTCCTATTATCGAAGATTTGTAGGAGGATTCGCAAAAATTGCTCAACCACTGAACAAACTCCTACAGAAGGAAAGCACAGAAGAAGGCTGCAAGGTCTCTGACCGAAACCCGTCAGCTCCAGGACCAAGGAAAGCTCGAGAGTCCATACAGGGAGAGTGGACTAGTCAATGTGAAGGTGCTTTCTTGAAGCTGAAATAGAGTCTAACTCAAGCTCCTGTCTTGGCCCACGCGGACCCTCACAAGCCGTATGAGTTACATGTGGATGCCAGCAGAGAAGGTCTAGGAGGAGTCCTGTATCAAGAGTATGGTGGATTGCTGAGGCCTGTAGCGTACGTGAGCCGGAGCCTTACGCCTTCAGAGAAGAACTATCCTACCCACAAGTTGGAGTTCCTAGCCTTAAAGTGGGCAGTGGTAGACAAGCTAAAGGACTATCTGTATGGAGCTGAGTTTGTGATAAAGACGGATAACAATCCTCTTACCTACATCCTTACTACTGCGAAACTGGACGCAATGAGACATCGGTGGTTGGCCGCTCTGTCAGGGTTTCGGTTCAGCCTGAAGTATCGCCCTGGGGTGAATAATCGAGATGCTGATGCTTTGTCAAGAAGACCCTACGCTACAGAATTGACTCAGTTAACTCCAGACGGGGTCCAAGCTTTGTGTCAAGGAGCAGAGCGCCGGGTCAAGGGAGGGATTGAAGCGGAGGCCATAGGAGTCATGGCTGCGGCTGTTCCGGAGTTCTACTGCAACCCTACGCAATTGAGGGATGAAAGTCTACCTTTCCTTTTAAAAACAGGACCTGAAAGCTGATCAGGCCAGAGACCCTTTAATTGCGTTAACCATAAAGACCCTAACTGCGAACCAGCGTGAAATTCTGCTGACCAATTCCCCAGATGGAGCCAGATTGGTCTACAAAGAGTGGGAACGGTTGAAGATGTTGGATGGGGTGGTCTACTGAAGGGGCCCCTCAACCAATGCTGAAGAGACCCAACAGTTATTCCTTCCCACTAAACATAGGGAGAGTGTGCTGCGATCGCTACATGATGAGCATGGACATTTGGGCGCTGAAAGGACTTTTAAGCTGGTGCGAGACAGGTTCTATTGGCCTTGCATGAGAGCTGAAGTGGAAAGTTATTGCCATTCATGTCTGAGGTGTATTCAGAGGAAGACCCTACCGACCCGAACCGCTCCAATGAGCCATCTGCAGAGTCAGGGACCCATGGATTTGGTGTGCATTGACTTCCTGTGCTTAGAGCTGGATGCTAGTGGGCAAGGGAATATTTTAGTAGTGACTGATCACTTCACACGTTACGCCCAAGCCTTTTCCACGAAAGACCAACGCGCTCCGACAGTAGCAAAGGTTCTGATGGAGAAGTTCTTTGTTCACTACGGCCTACCAAGGAGAATACACTCTGATCAGGGTAGAGACATTGAAAGCCGACTTGTTGGGCAATTGTTGGAACTGTTGGGAATCAAAAAGACCCGAACTACACCATATCACCCTCAAGGTGATGCTCAGCCTGAAAGGTTTAATCGCACGCTGCTAAATATGCTGGGGACATTGTCAAACACAGAGAAGCAGAGTTGGAGTCGTCACATAGCTACTCTGGTGCATGCATATAACAGTACGGAGAGTGACGCTACTGGATACTCACCGTACCGTCTTATGTTCGGAAGAGAAGCTCGACTGCCGGTTGATTTGGCGTTTGGGTTATCTCTAGACCAGACGTCGGTAGCTTCCCATAGAAATTACGTGGATAGACTTTGAAAGAATCTGGCCTCTGCGTTTGAACAGGCCCGTTTGACCTCAGGAAACAGGGAGCAAAGGAACAAAAGGAACTATGACTTGAAAGTTCGGATACAGGATCTACAACCCGGTGATAGGGTTTTGTTGAAGAACTTGGGTGCTGCTGCGAGGCAAAAGTTGGCGGATAGATGGAGTTCTCAAGTCTACATTGTCTGCAAGCAACTGCCAGATCTGCCGGTGTATCAAATCTGGCCGGATGGAAAGTCTGGGCCTCTTAAGAACTGGCACCGGAATCATTTGTTACCTTTGAGAGAGGCTGTGAGGATACCAGTTGGGGACGAATTTTCTCTGCCAAATCCACCTGCTCCACGTTTGCCTCCTGTTACTCAGTCTCAGCAGACCCGGGCTATCGAAGAGAGCAAAAGGGACAGTGAGGAAGAGAGTTTTTGTCTGGACTGGATGCGCTCACCGGAGTCTGAAGAGGTTATCGCGGTTCCTGAACGGTGGGAAGTAATTTGAGGCCTGAAGCTCCTGAATTTCAGTTAGAAGTTCCTGAGACTATTGCAATCCCTGTAGTTCCTGAAGTCGAATCTTATGACTACAGTTCTATGCCTTCACTGGAAGGGTCATACTCTGAAGAGATGTCTGCTCCAGTGGTAGAAAGAAGAACGGAACCTATCGCCTATAGTACTTCCACCTGAAGAGGAACTGATTGAGCCAGAACCAAAACGCTCTGTTCGACCGCCCAGCGACTCACCTACGACTCACCAGGACATAGCACTGAAGAGGCCGTCACCACAGTGCGAAGGTTGCCCGAAGTGTCTGCTATGTTAGCTGAGGTAGCCCAAAACATGAGTCAACTTGAGGAAGTGTATCTAACCCACTGTATGCTTGCTGCTGAGCCTGTATATGTTGCCTAAACTGTGTTGAAATGTAATGCAACTGTTGTACCTCCTTGGAGAGACCCAAGAGTTCTAGGAGGGGGAGAGTGTAGCACTGGGTTTAATTCCCTGTCGTGGCAGTACCTATTTTTGGCCACCGGAGGGAGACAAGCGCGATGCGAGACATTGAACATTGGGAATACATTTTCCGGCATGCTTTGGGAGCGGACACAGGAAGTGTATGGGACACAGACCCTTACATCCTGAGCCTCGTGGAGAGAGCTGGCAGAGTGCGCCAGGGAGTGAGAGGAGCAAGACGCAGAGCAGCAGAACGAGACAGTGACTAGGCCGGAGCGCAGCTGGGGCCTGACAGAGCTAAAGACTGGGTTATTCAGCCTTACCAAAGGAAGACCCAGTGATTCACAGGAATACCCACGCTGATACCAACTGAGCGAGAGGACCCCGAGTTAGGAGCACCGCAGATCGATCGGACAGGGAGAGCAGGCGGTGAGCTGGACATCTTGCAGCAGCTACAGAAAGGCAAGACAGCGGATCCGGTAGCCCAGAGAATCCCAGCCAAGATCGAGCGGAGAGACGTCCTGGGTCGAGCGGAGCACCAAGTATCTGGCGGATGGATGAGAGGCCTTCCAGGCCGTTTGTGAATAAAGAAAGCACGCTGCTGTTTGTTTCCAAAACCCACAGGGCCCCAACTTGACTAGTCGAAGATACCTCATAAGCAATTCACTGGCCAGTTGAATATTGTACCCGGGTACCATAACACACACACACACACGTGCATTCTGGGACATAACCTGTGCGGGACTCACTCCCCAAACACAAAAGGGGGTTAAAGATTTATTTTTCTTTTTTCTTTTCCGCTGCGCGTTTCTCGAATTACGAAGCCTTGTATTTCCTCTTTTCCGCTGCGCGTTCCTCGAATTACGAAGCATCGTATTTCTTTTCCGCTGCGCGTTCCTCGAATTCCGAAGCATCGTATTTCTTTTCCGCTGCGCGTTTCCCGCATTACGAAGTACTGTAAAAATATCTACGAACACCGTGTTATTCATTATATGCCATTTATTCTAGTAAACTATATAATTTATAAAATCCACAACGGTGCTGGAGTATATTTATTCCCTAGTGCGGGGAGACTGACTCGAGGTTCAATTTCAGCGGCTCCTCCGGGAGTGAGCGCTACACGAGCAAACCAAACAAGCAGACATTTAACCCCTGAGCTGCATCCCAGGGAAAGCAGCTTAGGAATACAGAGGGCAGGGGGACAGGGCTATAACATGGAAAACGTGACACCAGGTTAGCGGGCGATCACCAATACCAGAGTCTTTAAGGTTTTTTAACAAGATGCCATGGTCTACTGTGTCAAAGGCTTTGGCATAGATACAAATGTCACCACCATGGGTTTCCCTTAGACCCTTAGATCCGCAGACTTACATGGTACGTCAGACTCAGCAAGCTCCTAACCTAACTTTTTTTTATAGTAAATTATACAATATGATGGAAATAATGATATCTTTAGACAGTTCATGGCGGGAAAACCGGTATATAATATGTGTGGGTTGCATAAACGAGCAAGAGGAAAATTTGACCTAAACACTAACAGCGCAGAAATGTAAAAACAGCAGCGGTCACTAAAGAACGGATTTGCATAAAACTGCAGGTCACTAAGGGGTTAAGGACCAAGAACGTACCATGTACGTCATGATCCTTTAACCCCCCTCCCTCCCTATACTCACCTCTCCCACATCAGATAACTGAAGTCAGCCTGATGTTTTATCAGCCCCAGAAGACCATTTGTTTTCTTCATGACTATTGTCCCAGCTGTCTTGAGATCCTCCTGTGTAGTTCTGGGCTGATTCCTCACCATACTCTGATCATTGAAACTCCATGAGGTGAGATCTTGCATGGAGCCCCAGAACAAGGGAGATTGAAAGTCACCAACTGTTGTCACCGTCTCATCAAGTTGCTTAACGATGGTCTTGTAGCCCATTCCAGCCTTGTGTAGGTCTGCAGTCTTGTCGCTGACATCCTTGGACAGCTCTTTGGTCTTGGCCATGGTGAAGCGCTTGGAATCTGATTGATTGCTTCCGTGGACAGGTGTCTTTTATACAGGTAACAAGCAGAGATTAAGAGCTATCCCTCTGGTTCACACCTGGGCGTTATACAGCGCGTTCCTTATGCGATGTAAAATGCTCAAACACTGAAATCCCATTATTTTCTATTGGCATGATTCAAACCTGGGCGTTTTACAGCACGTAGGAATGCGCTGTAAAACTCCCTATGCCCAAAGAAGTACAGGAGCTTCTTTGGGCCGTATTACAGTGCGTTTGCAGCCAAAGACTTAAAAAAATGCGCGTATGATGTGAGTTTCTAATTGTCAAAAACGCTCATAGAACGCCCAACAAAAAACGCTTGTAAAACGTGCATATGAGATACGCCCAGATGCGAACCCATTAGAGAGTGTGTGCTCCTAATCTTCGCTCGTTACCTGTATAAAAAGACACGTGGGAGCCTGAACTCTTGCTGATTGACAGGGATCAAACAATATTTCACTCATTAAAATTAGGCTTGTGCACCGATTTTTTTTTCGGTTCGATTCGGTTCGATTTGTTCGGATGTTTAAACTTTTCGATTCGGCTCGTTTCGACCGATTTCTGTTTCGATTTGGTTCGGCTCGACTCGTTTTTTGTGTACATTTTTTTTTCGGAATATCGACCATTTTTCGTGTTTTCGGGTCACTTTGCTTGTTTTTTGTATCGACTTTTCGTGATTTCGGAAATTTTCGTTTTTTCGGAACATCTGTTCTCCTCGTTTCAAAGCTGTCTAACTCTATTCGTTTTGATGTAAACTACTATGGTTTACTTTTTTATACTTTATATATTTTTTTATAATAAATTTTTGGTTTGTTTTTCGGATCCGATAATTCATTCTGTCGATACGATAATTCTGGCGATTCTATCGTGTTTTTTTTTTTATTAAATAAAGATCCTTTTTTTCTTATGAATATACATTTCACAACTTTATTTAATCATATTAAAATGGTATGAAAGCCAAGGAACAAAAAAAATGAACAAAACGATTTAAAAAACGCTAAACTTACCCGAATGGTCTGACTTCAAAAATAAAAACCAGAACAAAAAGGTTTTAAAACGGAAAAATAGTTGATCAAAATGATCTGAAATGAAAAAAAATAAAAAAAATAAAAGGATTTAAAACAGACAAAAAAATAAATTAACCCTTTCGCTGCTGAGGCATTTCACGACTGCCCTTCACGCCTGTGTGCGGTCTGCTGCTGAGCTAATTTTTAACAGTTTCGCTCCTCTTATTTAAACGCGTTTTGAAGCCTTATTTTATAATATGACCAAGACATGTTATATATCGTTCTTTCCGGCAGACTCGGCAGATGATTCATAATATATCATTATCATATGTATGCGTCATGTCCTGTCTGTATATTATAACAAAAAATGCAATAAAATTAGAATTTTCAATGTTTGTTTTACAAGGTGTAAAGTGTTTTTTTCACATTTTAACATGCGAGTGTTTGCGGTTATATTTTATGAGTTGCGTTTGTTAAAAAAATTTGAAAAGGGGACTTGTTATATTTTTTTGGCTGAAAATTACACTATTTTTAACAAACGCACCCCATACAAAAATCCTTAGTGCAGCATCATTGTTCACATTATAATTGAAATGGGAACAATATTGCTGCATTAACAAAACAAAACAAAAAACCTGTTTATTTTTTTTTATATTTTAATTTTTTATAATTTTTAACATTGTCATGTTTGGTATTGTTGGAAAGGCCATGCTCTGGTCAATCCAAAGATACCAAACATTAACCAACCGATAGCTGCTGCGGATCGGGAGATAGGGGGTTCCAATGAACCCCCTATCTCCACCATTGGTCGCAGTTAGGGGTTAACTCCAGAACTGACGTCATTGTGACGAGGTCTTGGGACTGTCGGCAGCTGCCGTTCCCCCACGCTGTTGTCTTCCTGCAAAGACGTGACCATGTTGGCGGGAAGCGTCTTAGCGGGCAGCGGTGGGAGAGAGAGAGAGCTCATAGCTGGGAGGAGGTGTTGCGTGAAGCTGCAAACAGGGACAAATAAACTAGACCTGAGCCGCACTGAGGATCTTTGGGTTGTGTCGGAGAAGACTTCACGCAGTGCTGCCATCAATATTTTTTGATAAATTCTTGGTTATACAATGAATGTGACTGTGGACAAAAATCCGTGTTGTGGGGGGCGTGGCTAGCTGTGTTAGCGAGTGGACGCATGTTGCAGAGCTCCTGCTTAATTACCGACTTTTCGCTATTTTTTCCACTCGTATTGCTTCAGGATTGCTCCCCCCTATTACCGGACTGCCTAGTAAGCCCGGGTGGACATTTCTGTGCACCCGGTGGGGAAATCTTTGACACAGAGAGTTGGGGCCTATACTTCGGGCCTATTTTACCTGACCTTATCAGAAGCGATTGTGGGATTTGGTGTTGTTTTCCGGTGTCTTTCTGCTGCTCACATGGGTAAGAGAATACCCCAACGCCCTCACCAGACTGGTGGCCCTGGCCAAAGGGACATAAGGGAATCGATGGCTGGAGGACCTGTCTCCCGGAAGGCACCGGCCTCACTTTCTTTCCCGTCCGGCTATGACTCCATGGGGGACGAGGACCTCTCCTGGCCCACGGGAGATGGATTGGGCATGTCCTGGCTTACCCCGCCATCTCAGTCACTGGGATCGCTCCCTCCTACTGCGGCCGCCAAAAAGAGAGCGCAAAAAAAATGGAAGGCTGCGTTGGCGGCGTCTTTGAAGGTCTTGGCGGCCCAGCATGATTCCTCAGACGGAGACTCGGCAGAAGAGCAGCTACTCTCCGCCGCATGTAGCGAGGCCTCGATGGGTGACGGCTCCGCCACAGGGACCCGGGAACCGGGAACATTGGTGGGACCTCCTGCATCTGGCAGTGTTACTCAGATTGCGGAGGAGGATGACGATCTCCCCTCTACGAAGGGGGACCTCCGTCGGATTCTGGAGGAAATAAGAGGCATGTGGAGACCGGAGGTGGCGGCAGTACGAGCGGAGGTGGAGGTGCTCCGAGCGCAGGTAACGGAGGTGAGAGGGAAGACTGATGGGGTAGCTCAGGAGCAGTCTCACCTTTCTGACCAGCTAACCGTCCTCCGCTCCCAGGTGGAAACCCTAACTCGTTCGGTGGAAACTTTGGAGTCTCGTCACCGACGCCGAAACGTCCGGGTCAGAGGCATCCCAACCTCAGTATTAGCTAATGACTTGCTACCCTACGTGGAACGACTGGCGCTTCAGGTCTCAGGTCTGCCCTCTACGACACCCGAGCTAGTTGGAGCGGCGTTTCGGGTCCGGAAGGCAGCGGCAGCGCCCAGAGGGGTTCCTGGGGACATGGTGGTTGTTTTCCGAGATGTTGCCCTGAAGGCGAAGCTCATGTCTTCCCCCGGCGCCCGAGATCCCGTGCTATTTGAAGGAACAACTTTAGCATTATACCATGACCTGCCGTTTTTGACCTTGATGGCCCGCCGGAGGTTCCGTGATGTGACGACTGTTCTCCGCAGTAAGGGGATTCGGTATCGCTGGGGCCTGGCAGGCTCTTTAGTGGTGACCCACAATAATATACCGTATACGGTTACTGATCCCGAATCAGCCTGGGCTGACCTCGCGGCTGCGGGCGTCTCACTAAGCCCATCAGAAGCCCGGCCGGGTTGAGACATGTCACTACCTTTATTTTTTAAGCTCTGGACAATCCTTGTCTTCAGTGCTTTTCAATGTTTGGACAGTTCCTCCACATGTTGTCATTTCCCCTTATTTTATATTTGATATGGACTTTTGGCTTGTTTTTGCTGTTGTTTCCCCGTGCATCTGGAGTTACGGATTAACCTTATTATATACCCTTCATGCTTACGTTTTGGGGCCACGGATGTGAGGAGTTCCCTTCTTAACTTCCCCCCATCTTACTCACTCCCTCCCTGTCCCCCTCCCACACACCCTCTTCCCCTCCCCCTTCCTTTTTTATTTTTATTTTTTATTTTTATCTCGCTTCAGGTATTTTTGTTTTTCTGAGTGGCCCAGATTCCTCTCTTTTGCCATCTTGTACCTAGTTAACACACGTGATATTGTTTTGTATTTGGTTACTTGTTTTGCAGGCCCAGTGGGGTCGTATCCTCGTTTGAGTACGTGAGACTGTTTTATAATTCTATAAATAAAGAATTACAAAAAAAAAAAATCCGTGTTGTTGTGACATCGCTTAAGCTTAACAAAACCAGGCCACGTCGGTAATCAAATCTCAAGGCAGTACAACAAGGTTGTGTTAGTGTGTGACATTTTTTGGCCAGGCAGGAAGTGTAGAATGTGCACAGCCACATTCATGGCCACAAATATGTTGACAAATTTATGACAAAGGGTCCATAGAAATGTCAATAAATTTATGTACATATAATTTTAACAGTGTGGAAACCAAGCAATACATATTAACTTATTAAGTAAGGAAAAGCAACGCACACAAACAGGAAAATATAGAAAAAATAGAAAATTTATTTACAACATGGGGAAGGGAAGGGAACATGCCAAGGATGGCAAACTGCCCAACAGGGGCACAAACAACACAAACAAACATAGTGTAGTGGAAATAGACTGGAAGATGGCCGCCATTGTAAGCCAGGCGAACATCTTGTTCAGAATATTGGTTCACTTGAGATAATTACTGGCATTTGAGGAGATGTTGGAGCTGGTCCGCATCTTTGATTACAAAGATTATGACTGCCGCAAGGGCCCTTACGGCAGGAAGAATAACACCCGCAAGGATCGTATCCTTGACAAGCTACGCACCACCATCCTGGAGCTGTTCGGGAAGGACCGGATGAAGGACCAGCTCCAAACGCTGGTCCGACCTCAAGGCACACGAGCAGGAGCAGCTGAGGCACATCCGTCGCGTCATAGCCAAACGTAAGTGTCATGTTATATTGTAAAGCGCTGCGCAAACTGTTGGCGCTATATAAATCCTGTATAATAATAATAATGTGCTTGCATGTGCTAATGTGCACAGAAATATGTTGATTGATCTAGTCCTTTTTTCATGCAATGTGATTGTGTATTAGGCAGTTTTTAGCTGAAATTAGAAGCAGGCATACATAGAAACCTAGGAATGTGTTGTGATATCACAATAAAGTTTGCCTTTCCTGAAGAGACTCGTGTTCAGACAATCCTTGCTCGTGTCCGGTCCGGCCTCGTCTTGAGTGAACCTGCAGATTCCGGTTACATTTCGGGAGGAGGCTGGTCTCACTGCCGCTCCAGGATGTCAGCGGCATTGCTTATATGCTCCCGCAATTCCTGGAGCAGTTCCTGGATGGAATCAATAGTTGTAACAGCAAGGCGTAGCTTGCCGATCGCCATCCGGTTAATTTGCCTAATGCTGGATGATGTGTCCGGTCTGGCTTCTCCTTCTATATATCCAATAAATGAAAGAAGGAAAATACAGTAAGTAAAGCAGGTTTCTATTTTTGACTGAAAGTCTTGAAAAAATATAACAGTAGTATATACCAGTGCTGGCGGCCTCCTGAGGCTCCGACTCCTCCTCCGACTCCTCCGACTCCTCCTCCTCCACCACCACCGTCAGCATCTCATCCGGTGCTATATCTAAGAAATTAAAGAAATAAAAAATACAGTAAACAACAAAACTGATTTATTTTTGAACAAAAGTCGATGCAAAATACAACAGTAAAAAAAAAAACCTGGACTCGCGGCCTCCTGCTGCGGCTCCGGCTCCCTCTCTCCAACATCGCCCTCCTCCTGCTCCTCCTCTTCCTCCTCCTGCTCCTCTTGTGCTATACATAAAAAAAAAAAATTAAAATACAGTAAACAAAAAATGTTTCTGTTTTTGACCAAAAGTCGTTGCAAAATAAAACAGTATATACCAGCGCTGGTGGTCGCCCGTGGCTCCTCCTCCTCCTCCACTGGGGCACTGGTGCCCGCCGGGGCAGATGCTGCCTTTGCCTTCCTGTCTTCTGCCAAATCCAAAAAATAACACGTAAATAATGCAGACTGGAAAAAATGGTATATCTATACAATATATTGCCGAAAGTATTGCGACACCCCTCCACTACCCCACTACCAGCTTGACCCACCACTACTCCCATCTCATAGTTCTAAAGTCACAAAATATTTATTTATTTCCCCTGCACATAGACATATATTACCGTTCAATTATATATTTTTTCAGAAGTAAACATTACGTTTATTCAATAAAAACTATTATTTGTGTTGTGTGTGTACAAAACACATTGTGCTGACTGCTTTTAGTTATTTTATAGATGCCTCAGCCTCAGTTTCACTTTCAGTTTCTGTGAATAAAACTGGATATTGGGGGGCGTGGCCGGCTGCTGAAGGGAGAGGACGTGTCTCGGTGGAGCTCCACACGTCTTCTCCATACAGGGACCACTCGATGACTTTTTTTTTCTGCAGCATTTTGCTTCTAAAAGGTCCTTCGGTACTGTGCCGTCCGGAGCCCGTTTAGCAACCCCTCCGGACCAGAGACTTTGCTGGCGGCTGCTACCTCGTGGCTGCAGCGCAGCACCAGCGGCCATCTTGCGGCCTGAAACCAGGTTCCAGCTGTCTTGGCAGTCGCGCTGGTCGGACCGCCCTGCCCCGGATTTCAGGTACTGTTGTGGACGACAGAGATGGTGGGCCCCCATCTCCCAGTAGACCTGGGTGCCTGTACCATGGGAGTGGCGGACGGACCTGCGGGGGGCTGGATGGATGGATCCTTACCCCCCTCTGGAGGTGAGGGAGCCCTGGTCATGGGCCTGGATGCTTGCCTAAGACTGCTAGATGGAGAGGACGCTGATAGCCCTGTCACCAGGGGTGTCTGGCGCCGGATGCTGGCTACTCTGAGGAGCTACAGCGGAGTGAAGACCTCGAGGTCAGAAGAGACTGAGACCGTGGAGGGTACGGGTGGTTCTGCGGCCTGCTCGCTCGCTGAGGTGTCCCTGGGGAGCTGTGCCGGGAGCGGCGATCTGCCTGAGGCTGAGGCCTCTGGAGAGGGAACTGGATGCAGAGCTGGAGACGTAAGCTACGCGCCGCTGGTCGACCTCCTCCTTGAGGGAGCAGCCCCGGAGGGGAGAATTAGAGTGGAACTGACACTTGCAAAGATGTGCAGGGCAGAGGTGGAACCCGTGCGACCTGCCATGTCTCCCCCTACAATGACTGTGCTGAAAACGCGGCGAAGCTCCGAGAAGCTGGGGCACCTACGTTGGCCTTGTGCGGTGAACCGTCCTGCAGTGATGCTGGCTCAGGGGCTATCTGATTGTCGCAACCTTTGCGTGATGTCCCAGGGTGCTGGGGAGGCCCACGAGACCTTCCCGTGGGATACGGGCTGATGAGGACTGTAATATCTCTCTTTTCTTGTGTAGCAGGCCCGTATCTCCTTGAGGATCCCCCTCCTTGCAGCCTTATCTCCCCCCCTTGCTGAGTATTATTCACTGTCTCCCCCTTCTTTTTCCCTCTTATGTTGAGATTCCCTGTTTTTTTTGTTTATGAGATCCCCTCCTTTCCCCCTTTTGTCTGGGACGTCGTGAGTATTCTCTGAGGACACTTTTCATATCTTTATGAGACCCCCCTCTTTGGGGATGTTTTTCTGGAACACTTCTGTGGAGTTTTCACACTGTTTCTGCCTTTTATTTTTTTCTCCCTGATTCGTTCGGAGTTTTCGCTGAAGTTTATTTTTTGTTTTCTCTTACTGTGATATCTGATGTCATATGAAGGCCCTGCGAGGCCCTCACCTTTTGTTTGATCTTGATGTGCTTGTGCAAAATTCATAAATAAAAATAAAAAAAAAAAAAAACTGGATATTGCAGAAACAACAGAAATCCGCCATTTTGTTTTGAAATTTGCATCTAAAGCGTTCAATAATGACACTGCTGCAGCAAACTGAATTGCTGCGCTGCAACGATTCAGCAGCTGCTGAGGACGTATTGAACGCGGCTCTGTTTGGATGCACTTTCAAAAGAACTACATGTCCCATCCTACCACTTAGCAGAGACGCAGAGATTTTTGTTGATGCGCAGGTGGGAGCCAATATTGGGCAAGCTGCGGGTCATCTCGTATGCATCACTCAATCACAACAACCTCCCCCCCAACACACTACAGTACACAGTGCCAAAAGAAATCCAGCATTGTAACTTCATCTACATACATCAAATGTCACAATTTTCACGAATACGTAAAATCACAAAAAAGAAGAGCTATGGCAAAAATGCATGTATGACGAGTCGTGAAAACGCAAAGCTATACACAATCACATTGCATGAAAAAAGGACTAGATAAATCAACGTATTTCTGTGCACATTAGCACATGCAAGCACATTATTATTATTATACAGGATTTATATAGCGCCAACAGTTTGCGCAGCGCTTTACAATATAACATGACACTTACATTTGGCTATGACACGACGGATGGGCCTCAGCTGCTCCTCCTCGCGTACCTTGAGGTCGGACCAGCGTTTTCGGAGCTGGTCCTTCGTCCGGTCCTTCCCGAACAGCTCCAGGATGGTGGTGCGAACCTTATCGAGGATACGGTCCTTTCTTGCGTTATTCTTTCTGCTGTAAGGGCCCTTACGGCAGTCGTAATCTCGTCTGTCAAAGATCCGGACCAGCTCGAGCATCTCCTCAAATGCCATGTTGCTGGCCCGCTTCTTCCTGGGTGATGGTGTTTCATGGGTGCAAGACGATGAGGAGGTGTCTGAATGGCACTCGTCTCTTGCAGCCATGATGAATTGAATAATAAAAACAATATTTTTTGGCCTGTCCAAAAAGTTGTCAAAAAAACTGGCTCAATAAAGTTACGACATCCGCGCGCGCATGCGCGACCCGCGGACGAATCTGATCCGACCCGATTACGAAGGAATTATCGTATCGACAGAATTATCGGATCATTGGAAACAAAAAAAACAAGTGATACGCATTTACAAATACAAAATTTACAGAATCAGCGATATAACCGATAATAGTTAAATATACGATGTCCAGAATTATCGAAATGGAACCGAAATCACGAATGGAACCGAAATCATGAATAGAGCAAAAATAAATTTCGATTTGACACATTTCAAGTCCATTTGAAAATTCCGAAAATATTTCGTTTCGGCTCGGAAAACTTTTCGGATCTGCCATTTTCGGATCTAAAAATTTTCGGAAAATCTGCCGGATCCGAAAACACGAATCGGGAAATTTCGTGAAAATTCCGAAATTCCGAAACCCGAAACGCACATCCCTAATTAAAATGCAAATCAATTTATAACTGGGTTTTTCGGGATGTTTTTCTTGTTATTCTGTCTCTCCTGTTAGAATAAAATCGACCATTAAAATTATAGACTGTTCATTTCTTTGTCAGTGGGAAACGTACAAAATCAGCAGCGGATCAAATAATTGTTTCCCTCAACTGTATCTAGAGATTGATAGACAGATAGCTAGAGATATTGCTTGACGGACAGAGATAGATAGAAATATTGATCAATAGAAAGATAAAGATAGCTAGATATTGATAGATAGATAAATAGATACAGATAATCAGAGATAGAAAGAAACATAGAAACATAGAAAAATGTCGGCAGATAAGAACCTTTCGGCCCATCTAGTCTGCCCAATTACATGGATACTTAACCTGGATTTATCTTTTGTTTAGGATAGCCTTATGCCTATCCCATGCCTGCTTAAATTCAATTACTGTTTTGGCCTCTACCACTTCTACTGGAAGACTGTTCCATGTATCCACCACCCTCTCAGTAAAATAATGCTTCCTGATGTTACTTTTAAACCTTTGCCCCTCTAATCTAAGACTATGTCCTCTTGTTTTGCTATTTTGTTTCCGTTTAAATATACTCCCTTCCTCTACCTTGTGGATTCCCTTTACGTATTTAAATGTTTCTATCATATCTCCTCTGTCTCGTCTTTTTTCCAAGCTGTACATGTTAAGATCATTAAGCCTTTCCTGGTAACTATTCTCCTTCAAGCCGTACACCATCTTAGTAGCCCTTCTCTGAACTCTCTCTAAGATGTCTATATCCTTCTGGAGATATGGTCTCCAGTACTGCACACAGTACTCCAAGTGAGGTCTCACCAGTGCTCTGTACAGTGGCATGAGCACTTCCCTTTTCCTACCGCTAATACCTCTCCCTACACAACCAAGCATTCTGCCAGCATTTCCAAGCATTCTGCCAGCATTTCCTGCTGCTCTATTACATTGACTACTTACCCTTAGATCCTCTGAAATAATAACCCCTAAATCCCTTTCCTCAGATGTTGAGGTTAGGACTGTATCAAATATTCTATATTCAGCCCTTGGGTTTTTACGTCCCAGGTGCATTACCTTGCACTTATCCACATTAAAACTTTACCTAAAGTTTACCTAAATCATTTGTCATTTGGCTGATCCCTCCAGGAACGTCAACCCTGTTGCAAATCTTTGTGTCATCAGCAAAAAGACATACTTTACCATTAATACCTTCTGCAATATCACTAATAAAAATATTAAAGAGAATGGGTCCAAGTACTGACCCCTGAGGTACCCCACTGGTAACAAGACCTTGCGCCGAATAAACTCCATTTACCACAACCCTCTGTTGCCTGTCACTCAGCCACTGCCTAATCCATTCAACAATATTGGAATCCAAGCTCAAAGATTGCAATTTATTGATAAGCCTTCTATGCGGAACAGTATCAAAAGCCTTACTGAAATCTAAATAAGCAATGTCTACTGCACCACCTGTGTCTATTATTTTTGTTACCCAATCAAAAAAATCAATTATATTAGTTTGGCATGATCTCCCTGAGGTAAACCCATGTTGTTTCTGATCCTGTAATCTATGTGTTTTTATTTGTTCAACAATCCTTTCCTTTAACATGGTTTCCTTTAATTTCCCCACTACTGACGTAAGACTAACTGGCCTATAGTTATAGAGTTATTGATCAAAAATAGATGATAGATAGTTAATAACAGCGAGAGAGAAATAGCTGCTAATGATATTGTTTGACAGATAATTAGATAAATAGATCGGCTGATGAATAAAAGGGAATATTGATCAATAGAGAGATGGAGATAGATAGATAGATAGATAGATAGATAGATAGATAGATAGATAGATAGATAGATAGATAGATAGATAGATAGATAGATATAGAGGCAAGAAAAAGTATGTGAACCTTTTGGGATTACGTGGAGTTTTGCATGAATTGGTCATAAAATGTGCTCTGATCTTCATCTAAGTCACAACAATTTGAAAAACACAGTCTGCTTAAAATAATACAACACAAACATTATATGTTTTCATGTGTTTATTGAAGATAACATGTAAATATTCACAGTGCAGGGTGGAAAAAGTATGTGAACCCATAGCCTAATGACTTCTCCAAGAGCTAATTGGAGCCAGGAGTGAGCCAACCTTGAGTCCAATCAGTGTGATATTATTGGATGTGTTGCTGAAAGCTGTCCTGCCCTTTAAAAACACACGCCAGTTTTGGGTTTACTGGTTTCAAGAAGCACTGCCTGATGTCAACCATGCCTTGCAGAAAAGAGTTCTCAGAAGACCTACGATCAAAAATTGTTGACTTGCGTGAATCTGGAAAGGGTTACAAAAGTATCTCCAAAAGCCTTGATGTTCATGTGTCCACAGTAAGACAGACTGTCTACAAATGGAGAAAGTTCAGCACTGTTGCTACTCTCCCTAGGCGTGGTCGTCCTGTAAAGATGACTGCAAGAGCACAGCGCAGAATGCTTAATGAGGTAAAGAAGAATCCTAGAGTGTCAGCTAAAGACTTACAGAAATCTCTGGCACATGCTAACATTTTTGTTGACACATCTACAATAAGGAAAACATTAAACAAGAATGGAGTACATGGGAGGACACCACGGAGGAAGCCATTGCTGTCCAAAAAGAATATTGCAGCACGTTTGAAGTTTGCAAAAGAGCACCTGGATGTTCCACAGCACTACTGGAAAAATATTCTGTGGACAGATGAAACCAAAATTGAGTTGTTTGGAGAAAACACACAACACTATGTGTGGAGAAAAAAGGCACAGCACACCAACATCAAAACCTCATCCCCACTGTAAAACATGGCAGAGGGAGCATCATGGTTTGGGACTGCTTTGCGGCCTCAGGGCCTGGACGGATTGTTGTCATTGATGGAAAAATGAATTCCAGAGTTTAGCAAGACATTTTGCAGGAAAACGTAAGACCATCTGTCCGCCAACTGAAGCTCCGCAGAGGATGGGTGATGCAACAGGACAATGACCCAAAGCATACAAGTAATTCAACAAAAGAATGGCTTCAACAAAACAAAATACGCCTTCTGGAGTGGCCCAGTCAGAGTCCTGACCTCAACCCGATTGAAATGCTGTGGCATGACCTTAAGAGAGCGATTCACACCATACATCCCAAGAATATTGCTACACTGAAACAGTTTTGTGAAGAGGAGTGGTCCAAAATTACTCCAGATCGTTGTGCAGGTCTGATCTGCAACTACAGGAAATGTTTGGTTGAGGTTATTGCTGCCAAAGGAGGGTCAACCAGTTATTAAGTCCAAAGGTTCACATACTTTTTCCACCCTGCACTGTGAATGTTTACATGTTCTGTTCGATAAAAACATGAAAACATATAATGTTTGTGTTGTTTTATTTTAAGCAGACTGTGTTTTTCAAATTGTTGTGACTTAGATGAAGATCAGAGCACATTTTATGACCAATTCATGCAAAACTCCATGTAATCCCAAAGGGTTCACATACTTTTCTTGCCACTGTAGATAGATAGTGGCTGGAACAATTAAATGAATAAAGGGGTACAGTATCAGTAACAAATATGGGGGACAGTAACACTGAGAGCATGAGAGACACTGAAACAAGAATACCCGACTGAAACGTGCAGTTTAGTAAACAACAATGACAGGTTTAGGGTGACAAAAAGAGTGACAGGATTGATTATGGGGTCATAAAACGGCAGTTACAGAGACAAGAACGGGTGAATGACAGGAACTGGAAAATTGACAATGCCAGAAATAAATAATGGGGACAGTACAAGGGTGAATTTGGGGACAACAGAAGTGACAGATACAAGGGACAAAGTCAGGAAAAAGAATGGGGAGCAGTAAGAACACAATTTGGAAAAGAGTGAACAGGAAAATGGGGAGAAGTGACAGATATAGAAAGGGATGTATATATATATTCACACTATCTATATGGATCACCCCGTAGAATCAGTTTAATATAAAATGTATCACCTTGTCATTCTTTCTCTGGTTATGATGAAAAGCGATGTTTGAATTCTTTATATCGAGAACAATGCCCTTTGTATTTTACCATATTATCTCATATTTCCCTCGTAATGTTGCGTTCCGTTTGTGTTTTGTTTTTATATATGATTGCATTGTCCGCTGATATGTAACTGCGATGCTGGAGGTAAGATTTCTAACCCTGACACAAAAAATATTATACCATAAGCATAATAACATATTTTGTGATAGTCAGTCGTCAAGAAGCAATAGAGGAATGTAACTTATGCAGTTACATAGGTGCGGAGGCGATGGTACAGCATTAAAGATCACGGCTAACCGGCAGGAAGCACAGAATCCTTCAGTTGCGCTATTATACGCTTTAATTTCAGGGCAATATAATATCCATCAAGGTGGAGAAGATTATACTGAAACCTCAAACAGACATTTTAAAGTGATTTTTATTGTGCAGATTCAAGGCTGACCCTTTCGCAGCCGAGAGCTGTTTGGAAAGGAAGAAAAAAAAAGAAAAAATGAATGAAAGACAGAGAGACAGAAAGATAGAAAGAAAGAGAAAGAAAGACAAAAGAAATAAAAAGAAAGAATGAATGACAGAAAGAAAGAAAGAGAGAAAGACGAAAGAAATAAAAAGAAAGAATGAATGCAGAAAGAAAGAAAGATAGAAAGTAGAAAGAAATAAAAAGAAAGAGAAAGAAAGAGGGACACAAAAGAAAGAAAGTGAAAGTAAGAAAGAAAAGAAAGAAAGAAAAAAGAAAGACAGAAAGAAAGAAAAAGAAAGAGACACAAAGAAAAAGAAAAAAAGAAAAAAAGAAAAGAAGGAGAAAGAAAGAAACAAAATAGAAAGAGAGAAAGAAATAGCCAGAGAAGGGGAGAAAGAAAGAATAAAAGAAAGACAGAAAGCAAGAAAGAAAGAAAGAAAAAGAGAAAATGAAAGAGAGACACAAAGAAAGAGAGAAAGAAAAGAACGAGAAGGAAAGAAAGAGAAAAAGAAAGGAAAGACAAAGAAAGAAAGCAAAAACAGAGAGAGAAATGTCCTTATTGTGTTTATTTGATGTTGCTGATCTCTTACATGTGTTTGTTTTTCTCTTGTATGTTTAGTTAAGAAAATATTTTCCTCTATATGTGTCACTGGGTGCATCCATGGTGTGATATTTTCCTCTATATGTGTCTCTGGGCGCATCCATTGTGTGATATTTTCCTCTATATGTGTCTCTGGGCGCATCCATTGTGTGATATTTTCCTCTACATGTGTCACTGGGTACATCCATTGTGTGATATTTTCCTCTATATGTGTAACTGGGTGCATCTATTGTGTGATATGTTCCTCTATATGTGTCACTGGGCGCATCCATTGTGTGATATTTTCCTCTATATGTGTCACTGGGTGCATCCATTGTGTGATATGTTCATCTATATGTGTCACTGGGCGCATCCATTGTGTGATATTTTCCTCTATATGTGTCACTGGGTGCATCCATTGTGTGATATTTGCCTCTATATGTGTCACTGGGTGCATCCATTGTGTGATATTTTCCTCTATATGTGTCACTGGGTGCATCCATTGTGTGATATTTTCCTCTATACATGTCACTGGGCGCATCCATTGTGTGATATTTTCCTCTATATGTGTCACTGGGTGCATCCATTGTGTGATATTTTCCTCTATATGTGTCACTGGGTGCATCCATTGTGTGATATTTTCCTATATACGTGTCACTGGGTGCATCCATTGTGCGATATTTTCCTCTATATGTGTCACTGGGTGCATCCATTGTGTGATATTTTCCTCTATACATGTCACTGGGCGCATCCATTGTGTGATATTTTCCTCTATATGTGTCACTGGGTGCATCCATTGTGTGATATTTTCCTATATATGTGTCACTGGGTGCATCCATTGTGTGATATTTTCCTCTATATGTGTCACTGGATGCATCCATTGTGTGATATTTTCCTCTATATGTGTCACTGGGTGCATCCATTGTGTGATATTTTCCTTTATATGTGTCACTGGGCGCATCCATTGTGTGATATTTTCCTCTATACGTGTCACTGGGCACATCCATTGTGTGATATTTTCCTCTATATGTGTCACTGGGTGCATCCATTGTGTGATATTTTCCTCTATATGTGTCACTGGGCGCATCCATTGTGTGATATTTTCCTCTATATGTGTCACTGGGTGCATCGATTGTGTGATATTTCCTTTATATGTGTCACTGGGTGCATCCATTGTGTGATATTTTCCTCTATATGTGTCACTGGGCGCATCCATTGTGTGATATTTTCCTCTATACGTGTCACTGGGTGCATCAATTGTGTGATATTTTCCTCTATATGTGTCACTGGGTGCATCCATTGTGTGATATTTTCCTCTATATTTGTCACTGGGCGCATCCATTGTGTGATATTTTCCTCTATATGTGTCACTGGATGCATCCATTGTGTGATATTTTCCTCTATATGTGTCACTGGGTGCATTCACTGTGTGATATTTTCCTCTATATGTGTCACTGGGTGCATCCATTGTGTGATATTTTCCTTTATATGTGTCACTGGGCGCATCCATTGTGTGATATTTTCCTCTATATGTGTCACTGGGTGCATCCATTGTGTGATATTTTCCTCTATATGTGTCACTGGGCGCATCCATTGTGTGATATTTTCCTCTATATGTGTCACTGGGTGCATCAATTGTGTGATACTTCCTTTATATGTATCACTAGGTGCATCCATTGTGTGATATTTTCCTATATATGTGTCACTGAGTACATCCATTGTGTGATATTTTCCTCTATATGTGTCACTGGGTGCAAACATTGTGGGATATTTTCCTCTATGTGTGTCACTGGGCGCATCCATTGTGTGATATTTTCCTCTATTTGTGTCACTGGGTGCATCCATTGGCTACAGCCTTGCACCTGACCACAGGTCAGGTGCAAGACAGGTGCAAGACTATGCCAATCACGGCTCAGAGTCCTGATTGGGCAAATTTTGCCCAATCATGGGCCCACAGAGCTAAGTCCCGCAGCACACTATATAAGGCTTCCCTGCCTGCAGCCCCAGCGTGTGTGTTTGCAGGAGTGAATCAGAGAGGAGATTGTTCTGTCAGGGTGTATCAGTGACGTTGTAGGAGATTTCTGGGAATTAGAATCTGTGCTTGCACTGCCAGGCTATCAGGGACAGTATGTTTCAGTGAGTTGTAGGAGATTTCTGGAAATTTGAATCTGTCTTGGCACTGCCAGGCTATCAGGGACAGTTTGTATCCGTGAGTTCTACCAGAGTTCAGCAAATTTGAATCTGTCTTTGCACAACCTGTTCTCAGTGTGCATCAGTGAGTTATACCACAGTTCAGCAAAATATTGGACCGCAGGGTTCACCACTGCACTCTTCCACAATACCACAGAGGGGTTACAGTGTGAAGGCACTTGCTGCCACCAAAGGCAAAATATTTGGGTGCACTGACGCCTGTACCAGATTCATATCATTTTAATATTTGACCACAGGGTCCAACCCTGCACTCTTCCACAAGTACCACAGAGGGGTTACGGTGTGACGGCACTGTTGCCGACATTAAAGGCCCAATTTTAACACACCTATTGTTACTTTCATCCAAAGCCTGCATAAGTTTCACCATTATTTAGCCAAAAAAATCACTAAACTTGTTCTGTGTGTCCTAAAACGTCTCCTCTTTTCATACAGGCTGCCGCCCCAAGCAGTTGTTTATGAATAGATTAAAGGAAAACCATTTACCGCCATTTGAAATGTCATTTTTTTATTTTTAAATGTTTCTATACATCCTACAAATCCGCCACTTCACGGGCAGGTTATGGAGACCTCCTAGGCACGATATTTGAAGGAATTTTTCATTTTTATTCTTAACCTTTATTTCATGGAAGACTCACTGTTTCTTTAAAAACGTTTTTTTAAAAACTTTTTGTCCTTGTTTCCTGTCCCCCAGGGCACTACCCGGACACCCATACACCTTTTATGGCAAATATCTTGCATATACGTATGCCCTCTTGGAGGGCACTCTAAAAACCGAACGTTCGGGTCCCATTGTCTTGCATTGAGTTCGGATCGTGTTCGCGTCCGAACTCGAACTTTTGAAATTGTTCGAGTTCGAATGCGAACCGAACACGGGGGTGTTCGGCTCATCCCTACCTGTAAGCTGGAAAGGTTTATCATTCTTGATCTCTGCAGGGAGATTTTTTTGTCAAAGTTTAATTTTTGCTCTTTTAACACATTCAGTACCAAAATCGTGTATTCCCAATGGCAGGAAATACAATAAAAAATATACATAAATCATCACATAAAAAGCTGCATACCTTTCAAAATGCAAGACTCGTGTGCTTCCTGGTAAAAAGTTAAATCCCCCTCCTGTCGCCCGTATTACTGTAAAGAAGCTGCAAGGAGCAGCCTCCATCCTCACTTTAGAAAAAAGCTCAATAAACTTTACTGCTGCATTCCAGCAACCGGGGATTTGGCAGAATACAGGGAGAGCTGTGGGGTCAGTCACTGCTGTATAGGAATAAGATTCAGGGGGATATAATAATGAGTGTAAATCCCTGTACAGTACAGATACAAGGTACAGATACAAGCATTATGCCACATACATACATTCAAGCTCAACTGCTGCAATGCAGCAAATGAGAAAAATTGGGTTTAAGGGAGCATGTATATATATATATTTTTAAAGAATTTTATCTTTTATTTATTAAAATTAACTGTCAAACCAAGAAAAATAAATATTTTAATGATATATGGGGACCTGGGTCTTGCCCCGCACGCGCTTTATTCATTGGATGTTTTTGACGCCCCAAAAAATAAACATTTTAAGTAACCCTGCTTTTAAACCTGGATTCACACCTGTGACGACTCGTAAAACCGCCCGGCAATAAACCTGCTCGTAAACCGGAATACCAAGACAAAGCTTGCGCAGTTTTTATGGAGGCATTTTAAAAGCCAGTTTGACATTGAACTCTGAGCCTGAACCTCGGCGCTATTCGTGCGAGCTGACTCCGAGCCTCGCGCTTTATTCCTGGATACATTAGAACTTTTCTGAAACATTCCGAACGTCTGCGACCTTAAGCAAGATCGTGATGCACATATACATATAAAAAAACACCAAAAGTGAGGGATCCGTTTGAAAATAGGCCATTTTTCTGGGAGGATTGTTTGGCGTCCAGCTTGTTGCTTGTTGTAAATGCTCGTAAAACACACGTTTACAATTTATCTTTCTGCCTTTTATAGGCGTTCTGATTAGGTTGTTTGGATAAACCGTCCCTGCCTTTTAGTGCTTTTTTGGCTGGCGTCGAGGTGGATTGAATAGTAAAGTTTTTCAGGACAAAGGCAAAGGTTCATCGTTTACTGCCGTGTAATTAAACGTTTTTGCAGTGGATTGTTGACGGTTCAAGGACCCTGAGTAGTCAGTTGCGCGAGTATAATTATTATCGACCCGTGTTTTAAAACAACTGTGATCTCTCTCTGCCTGAGCAGCCCGACCTTTAAACCGAAAACAGCCATCGAAATGTCAAGCGCTTTATAATATTGATTATAAAAGTAGATAAAAATAACAACAAATGTTTTATAAAAAAATTTAAAAAAAGAAACGAAAATCTCGATAAAACAGGAAAGAAATGTTGCAGGGGCAACATCTACTGCACTTACAGGATTGGAAATCCATGCACGGCTTGGTCTGCAGCAGGGACCGTCAATGGCAGACATCTAACCGTCATAGGAAGAAGCCTACTATCTCTCTCCCTACTTTTGCAGCTGGTGCAGTTTTAGGTGCAGTAACAGTCAGTTTTTGGTGATCTTCGGCGGCAGTGAACTCCCCATAGAGAAGTACTGGAAAATCTGTTTACAGACACCGAACAGCAGAGAAATGTCAGTGAAATGCCCTGTTTCCAGTGCTTTCATTCGACAGGTTTAATCATGCGACTCTCATAGGTTTCAATGTAAAAAATACTCCCCGTTTTTATATATTTAATATTTAAATATTTATTTAACAGTTTATTATTTTCATTTGCAGCAAAAAGTCTCTTTATTTATTTAATTTTTAGGATTTTTTAGGCATTTTTCATTGCCTGTAAATAATATATAAGATCCTATGGGTAATAAGAAAAAGGTCTGTTGCAGAAAAAAGAACAATATTTATAAAAAAAAAAAATTGGGAAATTTCTTTTTACTGAAAAATCCTTCTGTGCCGGTTTGTAATTCGGCGCCAGATCGCGATTCGCTCCCAGAAGTGGCTGACATCTTGGCCAGTTAACCCCTAGCTGCCAGGTGGAGTCAGGGGGATCTTTTGGATTCCCGTATCTCCCAATCCGGGGCAGCTAGGGGGTCATGTTTGGTATCATTGATACCACTGATCATGGTCTTTCCAATGATACCAAACATGACTAGGTGTGGTGTAAAAAAATAAATAAAATAATAATAAAAAAATCATAAAAAAAAATAATCTGGTCAGTTAACCCCCTAGCTCCACTTAGCCGCTAGGGGGTTAACTGACCAAATGATTTTTTTTAATGATTTTTTTATTATTATTTTATTTTTTTCTCTGTTACAGACATTTTTATTATTAGTCACAGGACCTTATATATTAATTCCAGACATTTTCATCCAGTAGGTTTTTGAAATTTATTTGTGTTACAATTTATTTTGGGTTTTTTTTTACCCCGTTCGTCGGCTTATAGGCTTTTCTCAGCAGCTGTTCGGCGACATGTCCGGCAGATCGTCAGCTTTTTACAGATGTATTTGGCGGATCGTCGGGTACCTTCGGTGGGTTTACTTTGGCGTTTCAGATCAATCTGATATTCCGGATCGTATCGGCAGGATTTTTGCTGATTTTTCATTGATTTTTGAGATGCGGTTGGTGGCTTTTCCCTGAGCTTCAGGGACCCTGTGGTGAATGCTGAATTCACCGCAGGGTCAGAGAATTTGGGAACGAGAGAGCACCAAAATGTCTGAATTCGGTGTCCAACTTGTATGTCTATTTCTTGTTATGTCCGGCACATTGTACAGCACTACAGAGCTTGTTGGCACTTTATAAATACGTGTAACTGTGGAATGA
Source organism: Leptobrachium leishanense (assembly GCA_009667805.1). Classification (NCBI taxonomy): domain Eukaryota; kingdom Metazoa; phylum Chordata; class Amphibia; order Anura; family Megophryidae; genus Leptobrachium; species Leptobrachium leishanense. The sequence continues at coordinate 14,667,000 of CM019070.1, forward strand.
GTGGGGGATGGGGTGTGTCAGGTCAGCCTTCAGGTGAATGACTTCATATGAAAACACAGAATAATCTATTAAACAGGTATAAAAAGCATTTTCCTCTGCGATCTGTACAGTTTTATTGTGGTTCCCGTGAATATGGTATTGCTGGTTTATCTCTGCATTCTTAAGTCGCTTATAAAAGAAACTATGTAGCAAAAACACAGCGATAAAGATTTCATGAATAATGGTCTGTTGCTTTTAACACGCACACAGTTTACTCTACACATCACCTCTGTTTGTCTTCAGCAAAAATACAATTAAGCAACACAATAAACTTTCCTCTACATCCGCTGCTCATTCCCTCCCCGCTCGCTCTGCTGCCAGCTTCCTGTTCACCTTCCTGCTCACGAGCTCACAGCTTTAAACGCTCTGGGGTTTTATTTACTAAACTTTAAATTAGTTTGTTGCAAAGTGAATTTAATTTGCATTTGGGCTCCATAAGGTGCCACTAATGTTGTAGCACAGTGGCCATGATTCCCGAGGAGCTAACCCTTTTTAAAACCAACTGGGAATGAGTCTGACTGACATCTCCCCAGCTGATCCTGCGCGGAGACCTGAACTGCAGTAACTGTTTCTGGCCAGCAGGTGGCGACATCTGTCTGCCAAATAGGTTATTACAGTAAGGGATATTCCCAAATGGTGTAAAAGGATTTGCATTTGGTTTGATGTGACAGTCAATCTGGAACTTTGGCTAAGGTGGAGAATTTATCCAATTCAGGGGTTTTTGGGCAAAAAAATTGCAATACTCTTGTTAGATCTGCAAATTTCCAGAACTAGAGGACCCTAGAGTCCCTGGGGTGCACTCGTGAATCATCGAAAATAAAATGTTAGCACAACATATTACTAATTATTAATTTAACCCCTTAATGACCGCTGACGTACCATGTACGTCCTGCCCACGGGTCTCCCTTAGACCCACGGGCGTACATAGTACGTCAGTGGCTCCTAACCTCCCTCCCACCCGATACTTACCTCCCTCACTGGCTCCAACGGAGTTCTGGCAGGGAGGAAGCCTGCCCCTCTGCTTTAGAGGGGCCGGCGAGCACGATGACATCACCACGCTGCGGCATCGGCAGGTGCCCTCCCCCCCGGCGCCTCCATTGAAAACCTTGAGCCCTCTATCTTTTGGATCCCTCTATCCTAGAACACCGCTGGAAAGGGGAGAGTCTCCCTATTTCAGCAGTGTATAAAGTTAACAGTTTCGCTGCCGGATCGCGACTCGGCGCCAAGTCGCGATTTAAACCTGGAGGTGGCTGACATCTTGGATGTCAGCCAAGCCTCCAGGTCACCCCCCACCCACTGACATCTCCACCATATGTGGGCCAGTTAACCCCCTAGCTGCCAAGGGATCCCCGTATCTCCCGATCCGTGGCAGCTAGAGGGTCATGTTGGACAACATTGGAAAGGCCTTTCCAATGATACCAAACATGACTAGGTTTGGTGTAATAAAAAAGGTAAAAAAATAAAAAACAAAATAAAACAATTTTGTTTTTGTTTTTTTTAAAAAATTGTCTTGGGGGGGTTTAGTTAAATAGGACCTAGGCTGTCATCTAAAAATAATGAGCAAAAAACAGTCAGAATGAGCTCAGCCCACATAGGTGAACTAGCTCAGCAGTGAAGGGGTTAAAAAGCAAAAACATTTTGGGGATTAAAGTACGAAAAAGTGCGTTTTTACCATTTTTTCTTTTTTTTTATAGTAAATTATAGGATATGATGGAAATAATGGTATTTTTAGAAAGTCCATTTAATGGTGGGAAAAACGGTGTATAATATGTGTGGGTTGAATAAACGAGTAAGAGGAGAATTTGACCTAAACACGAACAGCGCAGAAACATAAAAACAGCAGCGGTCACTAAAGGACGTATTTGTGTAAAACTGCCTGGTCACTAAGAGGTTTATTTATTTATAAAGGATTTTAGGCTAGGGTCAGACGAGCGTGATTTCTACGGACGTACGTCAGTACGGAAGACGCAGTAGTGGTCACACAGTCGGTGTCACTGACGTATATTTTGACGGATGTAGGAGGGAAAATAAATTATAAATCAAAACCATTTTGTCCGTGAAAAATGCTGGACGTATAAATGCAGTCCGTCTGACCACGTTCCATCACTCACACACAAAGCTATGCAGACGTTGCGGACGCAGCGCACTTTGTGCGGCCGTTCTAGGGGTTGTACATTCTTGCCTGCCTTGCGTCCGTGGGCCGCGGCCGTGGTGCGTCCGCAGTTCAGTGCGGACGTACTTCATGTGTCAGGCTCCAATGGACTTTCTTTCATGCTAACACGGACGTACTTTTAGGCGCAATCACGGACGTGAACACTACGCTCGTCTGACCCCAGCCTTACCAGGAAGGATACATTGAGATTTCTCTCGTTTTCAAGTATGTCCTGGGTTCAAGAACATTGAAATTAAGGCCGTATTACAAGTCGGGTGGTATTTATTGATTCTGTGAGACTGGATGTTTACAAACATGTATATTCAAACAGGTACACAGGGAGTTAAAGGGATATTCTATTGAAAATTCTGTTTGCATGTGGGCTCCAGAACATGCCCCTTACATTTTAGCACCGGGGCCACGATGCCTGAGGCGCTAATACTTTTTAAAACCAGTTGGGGCATGTGTCGCAATAACATCTCTCCAGCTGATCCTGCATGGAGACGAGAGCTGCAGGAACTCCTGCTGGCCAGCAGATGGTGACATCTTCCTGCTAAATAGGTTATTACAGTAAGGAATACATTGGGATTATTCCAAATAATTCTTAGTGTTTAATTAATTTTAAATGAATAAATTATATACAAAAAAAACTGTCTGAAACAGTGACCTGCGATCCGGAGGGGGGGGGGGTTCATTGTATATAATACTATTTGGGAAAAGAAAAATATAATCACAGGGTTATTCAAAGGGCTCCGAATTGCTGGCGAAAGGTAACCGAACAGTGAAATTCAGCGTACGGTTACCTTTCCTGGCAATTCAGCTATTCAGAGAGCAGGCAGTTTGCTAATTCCTGGCGAATTGCCTGCACATACGGTGCTTGTTCGGTGCCTGTTCGAGGGCAGTGAAATCCCCATAGAGAAGCAATGCTATTCAGAGAACACCGAACAGCTGAGAAAGGTTGCCGAAATGCCCTGCCATTCGGTGGCTTCATTCGACAGGTTTATTCAGGCGAATCCCATAGGCTTCAATGTTAAAAATATTCCCGTTTTAATTCAATATCTAATAAAGCGTTCATTATAATATTCTGCAGTAAAGAGTCTCTTTATTTATAGATTTTTTAGGATCTTTTATCCATTTTTGGGGATTTTTTAGCGAATTTTTTTTCTTTTTATAAATCGTTTTTTTAAAAATCGTTTTATTATCATTCATTGGATTTTATATGTAAATTTCAGACATTTTCGTTCAGTAGTCTCTTTGCAAACAGCGTTTCACTTTTCAAACATTCAAGCGTACTGTTTTTTTTTCACTCCATTCGTCTGCGGTGTCGGGTTTTTCCGGCATCTGCTCTGCGCTGTGATCGGCGGCTGCTCGGGTTTCTCCGGCGTGTTCGGCGGGGTTAATTCAGATGTTTATGTGGGTTTCAGCGTGCATTCGCCGGGTTTTGTGGTGAGTGTTCGTCGGGTTTGCGGCGGCTTTATCCTGCATTACGACGGCCCTGTGGTGCTTGCTGAATACACCGCAGGGTCGCCGAAACGGTTCATTTCAGGTATTATGAAGGTGGTTTGGGTTAAACAGAAAATTGTCACCTTTAGAAAATCCATTTTGTCCTGCACATAAGGAAATTATATAGAATATTTATGTAGTTAAAGAATAAACACAGTGATGGCTTTATGTGAGTGTTTAACACTTATAAAATTCTACAAACGATATGTTAAAAGAAAACAAAATAAAGAAGAAAGAGCAAACAAAACATCAGTGGCACAAAAACCCCAAAAAATGTCTGCCAGTGATGACACCAGAAAAAAGTATATGTATTGGAGACATGTGCTGAAGATCTGATTGATTTCTTTCCAAATCTGTACAAGTGTTACTTTCTATCTATGCCTTATTAGTATCTCGGTTTACAATAGGGGTTATTCAGAGAGAGCTGATCTGGCCCCGAAATGTCACCGAACAGGGAATTTCCCCGTACGGTGACATTTCGGGGCCATTCGGCTATTCAGAGAGCAGGCAGTTCCCCAAATTTTGGCAAATTCCCTGCACGTACGGTGCCTGTTCGACGACAGTGAAATCCCCCATAGAGAAGCAATGGTTAATCTATTCACAGACACCGAACAGCTTAGAAAAGTTGTCGAATTTCCCTGCTGTTCAGTGGTTTCATTCGGCAGGTTTATTCAGGCGAATCCCATAGGCTTCAATGTTGAAAATATTCCTGTTTTAATTCAATATGTAATTAACTGCTTATTATTTTATTCTGCAATAAAAAGTCACTTTATTTATTGTGGGGTTTTTTAGGATCTTTTAGACATTTTTGGGGATTTTTTGGCAAAATAATTTTTCCATTTTTTTTTTTAAAAAGCATTTTTTCTTTTTTCTGTAACAGACCTTTTAAACAGTTTTCTGCAGCGCTTTACAATAACCAAAGGGAACGAGATAAACAGACATAGGATGGAAACAAGAGGTGTAGAGAGCCCTGCTCATAGGAGCTTACAGTCTACTATGTCCTATTTTACTGTATGTGTAAATTTGTCATCCTCACATTATTATCAAGGATTAAAATTAAGGGAAAAGGGAGATTAAAAACCTCCATACTGCAAAATTCTAGAAATAACTGTTTTTTTCCCACAATTATTTATATTAATTCTTTACTCTTATTGTATATAGGCCATACATACTTGTTGTAGTTCTCTTTATGACCACTAAAGGGAGCACTAAGCCTGAGTAGACCAAGGCAGATCACTTATTATTATCATCATTTATTAAGCACCAACACACTCTGCAGCGCTGTACAAAAAGGTACAATGAGTATAGAGAAGCCAAGAAATACAATAAGACATCTCTCTAGAGCAGGCTTCAGCGACATTGGCTGCTAATGCCTGCACTAGAGAGGTCCTATAGGATCCGGCGTGTAGGTTGCCTTTATCTCAGAAATCAAAGAAGGAATATATATATAAAAAAAATCTTCCAGCGCTTCCTTTCACAAGCAACAATGTAGAGTAATCTCGGTGCAAGCCAAAAAGACAGATATGTAGCAAAAAAAGGAGGTTATGGCTGCACACAAGCAAAAAAGTTTAAAAGAAAAAAATGTATTAATATAATTTGAAATAGAACCAACGTTTCAGCTCTCACTGGAGCCATTTTCAAGGATATATATATAAAACACAAAAATGGGTACCAACTGATGAAGCTTTTTATGCAAACCGCGTTTTGGTATACTGTATATTTTATTAGTAATTAAATTTGCCTTATTTCACGCCTTCCCGGGTCCTAGATGCTTATATTCGCCGAAGAGGTGGCTGAGGCTGATAGGTGATCCGGTGCACCTTCTGAAGTCACCGGCTGCCTACAAATCTGGTGTCTGATCGATAAGACACCAGCAAATGTGAGTACGACCTTCTTCTCCTTTGTTTGCACTCCATTGTATACAATATTTCACTATGTGAGTCATTTTATATTTTGAGGGACACGTAGGATGGTAACCCTAACCCTAACCCTAAACCGGCTGGGTGGGGTAGAGGTAACATCACTGCTCTGCGTGGAGAGAGCCTGTGGAGACACGGGTTCGATCCTGGCAAGAGCACCTCTCCAGTAAGTGTCCTTGGGCAAGACACCTAACAGTACAGACTCACCACCAAGGACATACCGAAAACAAGATAAATCTCAATGTATCCTTTCTGGTAAAAATACTTTCCCAAAAAAAAACACACCTCTGAGCCCCAGGGTGCAGCAGAAGGAACCACAAACAGGACAAGAAGCTCCAGCACATCTTTCTTTTATACTGACTTACAAGGTGGAAAAGGGATATACCACCAAGTGGTCTGGAGAGGCTCCTGACTCCATAAATCCCAGATACTGTATGTACTTTAATTTTTCTATTCTTCCCTGCACTGATTATTAAGACTTTTACAACCTGCAGTATACAGGATAAGACTGTAAATGTCACATTACTTTGTTTTATCCTATTTGCACTATTTTACTTGCATTGTATTTTATTTGATTGCATTGAGGTTGTTTATTTGCCATCACCACCGGGTGGCGCCAGTGGCACAGATTATCACCATTTTGACAAAAACGGGTGAGACTGCACTCAAACCGTAACATGGATTTTATCTGAGGATGCTACTGAGACCAAAAAATACAATATACAATATACAAAAAATACAATACATAGAAGGGGTTATTCAATAAGAGCCAAACTTGCCACCGAATTTTACCGAACTGTGAATTTCCCCGAACATGCAATTTCATGGCTTGAGCATCATGTCCACGCTGATAAAACCTCAGGGGAATGTTTTGGAGCCCCAATGCCACTGCATTACTTTTTCAATAAACTAAATTCCAATGTATTGCTCCTCTGGAAGAACATATCGACTATAATATCGGGGCACTAGAGGATGCCTTACAAAGCGAGTACAGTCGATCTTGGTAGTGTAGGGGTTAATCATGCACACTGATACATATGTACATTCAACAATACAATTCTCATAGTTTCCGGATTGAATAAAATGTTTCTTGAGGCCAGTATATTCAGCTCTACGCGTGTTTACGTCAGGTAATGATCTCTCTGCATTGTTGCTTCTCTTTCTGTTTATTCGATGATCACGTTCAGACAGATTGATCAACGCAGAATCATATCCATCACTTGGCTGCGTCTGCCACGTCTCATTCGATCTCCACTACTCCACATTACCTTCTGCTTTGCATGTATATTATGGAAGCCATAACTATCCAAACCCCACGTTCGGCAGATACAATGTAACAAATCATTTCACCAGGCGTAAAGTGTTCGCACATGTGATAGATTTCAGCAAGTGAAAGAATAGAGAGATTTCTGCTTCCTGGAATGTTATCACGGACATCTTTTGTCCAAAAGACAATGCGCCCAATGAGTCGGGTAGAGAATTACACATTTTTTGCATTCAAGTCTTTTATTTGATTTTAGATTGATGCACATCGAGTATGTAACTCTCGCTGACACACGCGCGCACACACGCGCACACACAAAGGAAAGCATTGCGAGCGCTCGTTTCCCCGATGAACCAGAAAGAAAGAATGAAAAGCACAGGACAAAGTATGGGACGCGCAGTCATTGTTTCCTGTGTTAAAGCTTTTTAGTCTCTTTGTTATGAGTTTCAGTGTCACTCTGCAAACAGGCTGGACTATTTTGCGCCCTAGGCAAGACCAGCTACTTGCGCCCCCCCCCGAAAAAATTGTCAACTGTTGAAATGCGGGGGGGGGGACACGCACACACTGTGCATGGGGACACACACACTCACACTGCGGGACACACACAAACACACACAAACACTGCACGGGGGGCACACACAGTTGTTCAGTGCCCTTCTTACCCCTCCGCTTTCTTTCTTTCTTTCCTTTCTTTTGCCTTTTCTTTCATCTGCCTCTTTCTTTCCTCTGCTCTCTGTGCCTCTTTCTTTCCTCTGCCCTCTGTGCCTCTTTCTTTTGCCTTTTCTTTCATCTGCCTCTTTCTTTCCTCTGCCTCTTTCCTCTGCCCTCTGTGCCTCTTTCTTTCCTCTTTCTTTTGCCTTTTCTTTCATCTGCCTCTTTCTTTCCTCTGCCTCTTTCTTTCCTCTGCCCTCTGTGCCTCTTTCTTTCCTCTTTCTTTTGCCTTTTCTTTCATCTGCCTCTTTCTTTCCTCTGCCTCTTTCTTTTCTTTCTTGCCTCTTTCTTTTGCCTTTTCTTTCATCTGCCTCTTTCTTTCCTCTGCCTCTTTCTTTTCTTTCTTGCCTATTTATTTTGCCTTTTTTCATCTGCCTCTTTCTTTCCTCTGCCTCTTTCTTTTCTTTCTTGCCTCTTTCTTTTGCTTTTTCTTCCATCTACCTCTTTCTTTCCTCTGCCCTCTGTGCCTCTTTCTTTCTTGCCTCTTTCTTTTGCCTTTTCTTTCTTCTGCCTCTTTCTTTCCTCTGCCTCTTTCTTTTGTTTCATCTGCCTCTTTCTTTCATTCATCTGCCGCTTTCTTTTCTTTCTTTCTTCTGTGCGTCTTTTTTCTTTCTCTGTTTATTTTATGCCTTTCGTTCTTTCGTGCCTTTTCTTTTTTTCTTTCTTTCCTCTGTGCCTTTCTCTCTACCTAATGCCTCTTTTTTTCTTTCACCTTTCATTCCGCCCAACACCCGCTGGAAAAATCCGACGAGCCGCCGATCACAGCGCAGAGCAGCAGCCAGAAAAAGCTGACAAGCCGACGAACTGGGTAAGAAAAAAAAAAACAATACGCTTGAAAGTTTGAAAATTTAAACACTGTTTTAAAAAAACTACTGAACATAAATGCCTGGAATTTACATATAAGATCCTCTGAATGATAATAAAAAGGGCTGTTACAGAAAAATGAAAATACTGCTTTTAAGAAGAAGAAAAAATTGGCTGAAAAAAATCCCCAAAAATGCCTAAATGAGCCTAAAATAAATCAATAAATAAAGAGACTTTTTGCTGCAGATTAAAATAATATACGGTTTATTAGATATTGGATTAAAACGGGAATATTTTTAACATTGAAACCTATGGATTCGCCTGATTGAACCTGTCGAATGAAACCATCGACCAGCAGGGCATTTCACTGACATTTCTCTGCTGTTCGGAGTCTCTGAATAGATTAACCATTGCTTCTCTATGGGGGATTTCACTGTCCTCGAACAGGCACAGTTTGCCAAAATTTGACAAACTGCCTGCTCTCTGAATAGCCGAATGGCCCCGAAATGTCACCGCACGGGGAAATTCCATGTTCGGTGACATTTCAGGACCAGATCGGCTCTCTCTGAATAACCCCTTAAAGGGTGAAACTCAGGAGAACTGGCCGGAGAAGAGAGCAATCTAGACCAAACAGACGATTTTGAAAGTGAGATTAATGGGATAATTTTTCTGGTTTGGCTATTTTGACCTGTATTTTTCACTTCTCCAGTCATTCTCCTGAGTTTCCCCTTTAGTGAATAGACCTGATTGTTTCAGATGTATCAGATGGATTTTACTGAAGCCATTTGTTACAGATGTCAGTTCTTCATTATCATGAACATAAGTGAACTTCCTGACCATTGCTATGAAGGGGTTAATGTGACTCCCCCAATAGCTGCAACCAGAGACCTCAGTAATGCGTCGCTTTGCTCACGAGAAAGATTGATTTCCACCGAAAACAAATCTGATTTGAAACTAGAAAAAGGGGCGGAAAATCTGCGTTCTGATTCCGCGTCGCGGACAAAGTTGTTTCGCATTAAAATAACAAAATAAGTGATTGATTTCGCCGGATTTCGCTTAATGTTTTCCTGCTGGGAAATACAACACGCAACCAGTTCACGCGAACGATGCCAAACGCTTCCAAAAAGCGGCGCGTTCCGTACGTCTAGTTCGTAAAATGTCAGATTGTATCAATCAGGGACGTGCGCGTCGCGGATAATGCAACACACATGACAACGCAGCCGGAGGGAGCGCTTTACACTTCATGGTCATTTCTCCAGATAACAGGAGCTAGAGAAATTTCCATAAGTCAAGCATGGCAGGACAAATTGAATGTTGCCTTCAAGCACCGGCAGAAAACCACTGGCAGAGCCGCCCGCCCGACCGCCCGCCGACTGAACCAATGAAGCGACGATGAGAGATCTCGGCTCTGGGTCTAGCAAAAGGTTTAATGAAATGTATCGCGTCCAATAGGGGGGATTCACAAGAAGCTGATGATCACCACCATTACGGCAAACTTCGGCTGCTCCCAGAAGAAAAATCCAACACCGGCTGGCAAAGTTGCTGCAAACTACACTGAAAAACAGTACCGCCTTTATTCTTCCGAAAATTGACTAACCTGGCCTCACTCTGAGCCCAGACATGACACCGTGCAACCACCTCGAACATGATGAACAGGAGTGCGACCAGCATGTGGACATGAGCAATGCGCCGGAGACTGCCTGTTAAACTCGATTTACCGCGCACAGCGCTCATTGCCATCACTTGATAATGCAACAAGTCATGCCTCGCTCCAACCCACATCCTCTCCTTACCTTCCTCCTGTGCTGCCACATGGACCACAAGCAAGTGACCGACCAATCAGGGCCTTTAATGTCAGTGACACTAAACTACTACAAAAGCAAAGACTCTGCTTTATAATAAGAGACTCATTGCTGGGAGTTTCAATGCATCGACACACCCCGAATATATAGAGGACCTAAAAATACACCCACATGCCCTGACTATATGGAGGAACCTCTAAAAAGACACCCGCACACCCCATATATATAGAGGAGCCCCTAAAAAGACACCCACACACCCTGAATATATGGAGGAACCCCTAAAAATACACCCACACACCCTGAATATATGGAGGAGCCCCTAAATACACCCGCACACCCTGAATATATGGAGGAACCCCTAAAAATACTCCCGCACACCCTGAATATATGGAGGAACCCCTAAAAATACACCCACACACCCTGAATATATGGAGGAGCCCCTAAAAAAACACCCACACACCCTGAATATATGGAGAAGACCCTAAAAAGACACCCGCACACCCTGAATATATGGAGGAACCCCTAAAAAGACACCCGCACACCCTGAATATATGGAAGAACCCCTAAAAAGACACCCCACACCCTGAATATATGGAAGAACCCCTAAAAAGACACCCGCACACCCTGAATATATGGAGGAGCCCCTAAAAAAACACCCACACACCCTGAATATATAGAGGAACCCCTAAAAAGACACCCACACCCTGAATATATGGAGGAGCCCCTAAAAAGACACCCGCACACCCTGAATATATGGAGGAGCCCCTAAAAAGACACCTGCACACCCTGAATATATGGAGGAACCCCTAAAAAGACACCCGCACACCCTGAATATATGGAGGAACCCCTAAAAATACACCCACACACCCTGAATATATGGAGAAGACCCTAAAAAGACACCCACACTCCCTGAATATATGGAGGAACCCCTAAAAATACACACACACCCTGAATATATGGAAGAACCCCTAAAAAGACACCCACACACCCTGAATATATGGAGGAACCCCTAAAAAGACATCCGCACACCCTGAATATATGGAGGAGCCCCTAAAATGACACCCGCACACCCTGAATATATGGAGGAGCCCCTAAAAAGACACCCACACCCTGAATATATGGAGGAACCCCTAAAAAGACACCCACACCCTGAATATATGGAGGAGCCCCTAAAAACACACCCACACACCCTGAATATATCGAGGAGCTCCTAAAAAGACACCCTCAAACCCTGAATATATGGAGGAGCCCCTAAAAAGACACTAGCACACCCTGAATATATAGAGGGGCCCCTAAAAAGACACCCACACACCCTGAATATATGGAGGAGCCTCTAAAAAGACGACCACACACCCTGAATATATGGAGGAACCCCTAAACACACACCCCACACCCTGAATATATGGAGGAGCCCCTAAACACACACCCCACACCCTGAATATATGAAGGAGCTCCTAAAAAGACACCCGCACACCCTGAATATATGGAGGAACCCCTAAAAGGACACCCGCACACCCTGAATATATGGAGGAGCCCCTAAAAAGACACCCGCACACCCTGAATATATGGAGGAGCCCCTAAAAAGACACCCGCACACCCTGAATATATAGAGGAGCCACTAAAAAGACACCCGCACACCCTGAATATATAGAGGAGCCTCTAAAAAGACACCCGCACACCCTGAATATATGGAGGAGCCACTAAAAACACACCCACACACCGTGAATATATGGAGGAGCCCCTAAAAAGACACCCACACACCCTGAATATATGGAGGAGCCCCTAAAAAGACACCCGCACACCCTGAATATATGGAGGAACCCCTAAAAAGACGACCACACACCCTGAATATATGGAGGAGCCCCTAAAAAGACACCAGCACACCCTGAAAATATGGAGGAGCCCCTAAAAAGACACCTACACACCCTGAATATATGGGGGAACCCCTAAAAAGACACCTACACACCCTGAATATATGGAGGAGCCCCTAAACACACACCCCCGAATATATGAAGGAACCCCTAAAAAGACACTTACACCCTGAATATAGTATATGGAGGAGCCCCTAAAAAGTGGACATTAGGAGAGAAACTAGAGGTGGAAATAACTGTATACATATTTGGGGATGTTCTGCCTAGAAAGGGATATATAAATATTTTGTAATCTGCTCAGCGGCTGCATAAACAATTAACATGATTTAGTCAGTGAATGGACTTGTAGTAACAATCCCACGTCTGGCCACAAGATGTCAGCGTTGTGTTACTCGCTGCCTGTTGTTCCAGGGCCCGTTAGTAATAATCGTTATGATGAAATAGTTAAGTAAAGTAACTCGCGTTCGGTGACTTTGTTTTGGTTCTTGAATTACAAGCAAGTTACTCTGTAATGTTGCCGCTAGCGCAAAAAAAGCTGGAAAAATAATTAACGTCAGCAAAAACCTGGAGTAAAGTGATTTCACAAGCTCTAAAGCGGTTTACAGCCAGATAAAAAATAGCCCCCCACTTCTATTATCACCTATAATGCCCCCCTGGAATCACATGAGCACAATTACATGCAGATCCCGAATCTCACCTGATGTGATTAATCTAAGGATGTCTGTGCTGGCTTTTTCTCCCGTCCCCAGCAGGGCCTCGATTTAATTCTATTTGCAAATTTTTTCCAAATAAATATGATTAAAAAAAAATTAAACAGAGCCGAGATTCAAAAAATGCCGTTGTCTGAAAAAAGCCGGCCGTTCAAACGCCCGAAAAAGCTTATTTTCAGCCATCATCCTGCAGATTGTGCCTTTATACATGACTATTAGAAAAATATGATGTTTAAATAAAGATTTCAATCCTATTTCCTCAAATCTTATGCCTTAGAATCTGTTTATTACCACCTTCCAGAATTAGATTTTTTTGATAATCGGTATTCTGATTAATTCGATTGAATCAATAAAGCCGATATTTACATTTAAATGTATAGAACGACCCTAGGGGTTATTCAAAGAACACAGAATAAGCCACGGAATTGCGCTGAACAGTGAATTTCCCCATACGGTGCAATTTTGTGGCCATATGGCTATTCAAAAAGCTGGCGATTCGCCAAATATTGGCGAATTGCTTGCAAAATACGGTGCCTGTTTGAGGGCAGTGAAATCCCTCATAGAGAAGCAATGGTTAATCTGTTCAGAAACACCAAACAGCAGAGAAATGTCAGTGAAATGCCCTGCTGTTCGGTGGTTTCATTCGGCAGGTTTATTCAGGCGAATCCCATAGGTTTCAATGTTAAAAATATTCCCGTTTTTATACAATATCTAATAAACCGTTTATTCTTTTAAGTTGCAGCAAAAAGTCTCTTTATTTATAAATTTTTAGGATTTTTTAGGCATTTCTCGGGATTTGTTCGGCAATTTTTTTCCCGATTTTTTTAAATAGCATTTTTTCCTGTAACACACCTTTTTATTATTATTTATAGGACATTATATGTAAATTCCAGACATTTTCATCCAGTTGTTTTTTTTTGCAAACAGCATTTTAAAATTTTAAAGCTTTAACTGTTTTTATTTTTCGTTTTTTTCCAATCCTGCTCGGCGGCTTGTCCTTTTTTTCTGGCGGCCGGTCAGCGCTGTGTTGGCTTTTTTTCGGATGCAGCGGATCATCGGGCACGTTCTGTGGGTTTTCTGTGGTGTTTCGGATCAATTCGATTTTTTGTATCGTATCGGCAGGTTATAGGCACATTTTCGGCAGATTTTTCGGATCTGTTCGGCCTCCCTTCCCTGCACTTCGGGGACCCTGCTGTGAATGTTGAATTTATTGCAGGGTCGGGGAATTTGATTCCCAGAAGTGCGGGGAATGAGAAAATAACCCCTATAGGAGGGCAAACCGGGTACAAACCGGGGAGCCCCTGAACCGAAGAAGAGGAGCAGCGCGTGGCAAGAAATAAGTTGAGCAAAATCACCCCAAAAGCCAAAAAAATTGGGCAGAGTCTGTCGGCAGGATCTGCCTAATTATTTAAGTGAAAAAAAGGGAATTCTGTTTTTCAAAAGCTCGTCCTTTAAGAATTGATGAAACCCACCAGCACGAGCCACTTTCTTCTTAAGGAGCCCCAGCGTTTCGGCGTTCTAGTGCGTCTCCCATGAAGGTGTTGCGGATCTTTTATCAGCCGGGCCTTTGTTTTAGCATTAGCATATGTTGTGCTTAGAATGTAGAGAGTGGATCGTGAAAGCATGTCATAACTGTAAAGCAGCGCGGATATATGAACCTGCTGTCAAGCCTCGTATCGCCTTTGATTCTCGTCCTTTTATGTTTACGATAGCCCTTTGCTTCGAATTCCTTCTGCATTACCGAGTCCGGCGGGAAAAAAAAGCAAAGAGAGACTCGTCGCAAAGCGATACATATAAACAAAGTATACACGTGGTCAGCAAGTAGCCGAGACGCACCGACGGGTTAAATAATCTCTGTATAAAATCCTATTTCTAGCGAGATTCAACAATCTTTGGCATCAAAAAGGAGGAACGTCCACGCGAAATACCGCCCTCTTCCTTGCACTTAAACCTATGCAACTTGCGTAGAGCAGGAGCCGCAAATTGTACAGCGGTACAAGACTCGCACACTTTACGTACACATGTTCCGTAGCGCCTGCGCACGGTGATGGATCGGAGCTGCACGTGCATACGAGCGCTCATTAATGCTGGGATTCCTTAAGGAATGGCTCCTGGTGGCGTTTTTTTATCAATTGTTAAACTCAAATAACCCAACTATTTAAGTCTGAACATGCAGTGTTATCATTTATACATTGTAGCCAACACTAGTTACATTATGGATGGAGTAGAGGTAACAGCTCTATAACCGTGGAGACACAGGTTTGAATCCCAGCCAGAGCACCTCTCCAGTAAGTGTCCTTGGGTGAGACACCTGACGGTACATACGCGCTACCACACAATAGGCCCTATTACATTCTTAACGCAAAAATGCACGCTAAACGCGTGTTTTTTTGCGCGAAGCGTTAAACGTTGACGCACGAAAATCACTGTTGGAATTACATTCCTCGCGCATTTTTTCATCCGTCGGGAAATTGCGCTCATAAAACCGATGCGCAAAAAGTACCGTTGCGCAGAAATCAGTGAGCGCAAGTAATTTTTAACGCGAGTCCGTAATTTTTGTGCGGACTGCGCACAACATTCGTACGTTTTGAAGCAAGTCCGTCGTTTTTGTGCGGACTGGCACAACATTCGTACGTTTTGACGCGAGTCCGTAATTTTTGTGCGGACTGGCACAACATTCGTACGTTTTGACGCGAGTCCGTAATTTTTGTGCGGACTGGCACAACATTCGTACGTTTTGACGCGAGTCCGTAATTTTTGTGCGGACTGGCACAACATTCGTACGTTTTGACGTGAGTCCGTCATTTTTGTGCGGACTGGCACAACATTTGTACGTTTTGACGCGAGTCTGTCATTTTTGTGCGGACTGTGCACAACATTCGTACGTTTTGAAGCAAGTCCGTCATTTTTGTGCGGACTGTGCACAACATTCGTACGTTTTGACGCGAGTCCGTCATTTTTGTGCGGACTGGCACAACATTCGTACGTTTTGACGCGAGTCCGTAATTTTTGTGCGGACTGGCACAACATTCGTACGTTTTGACGTGAGTCCGTCATTTTTGTGCGGACTGGCACAACATTCGTACGTTTTGACGCGAGTCCGTAATTTTTGTGCGGACTGGCACAACATTCGTACGTTTTGACGTGAGTCCGTCATTTTTGTGCGGACTGTGCACAACATTCGTACGTTTTGACGCGAGTCCGTCATTTTTGTGCGGACTGTGCACAACATTCGTACGTTTTGACGCGAGTCCGTCATTTTTGTGCGGACTGTGCACAACATTCGTACGTTTTGACGCGAGTCCATCATTTTTGTGCGGACTGGCACAACATTTGTACGTTTTGACTTGAGACCGTCATTTTTGTGCGGACTGCGCACAACAGACGTACGTTCTGACGGAAGACAAGGTCGTGGCCGTCATTTTTGACGGATCTAGTAAAAAAAACGTGCGCATCGACGTTCTCCGTTGTGAATCCGCAGTTTGATACAGTCAAGTTGTTACAATTTGCCATTACCACCAGCTTTTCAAAGACGTTAAAATTATGCGCGCAAACGCTGTGCATTAAATTTTGCGCTAAGACTGTAATACCATGCGCACAAACGCATTTGCGCTCACAATGTTAAGTATAGGACGCACGCAGTACATTACGCTCACAAAGGGATCGCGCAGGTTCACCCGCGGTAGACGTAACGCTCATTTTTTGCGCGGACATTGTAATACAACGTTCTGCGCAAAGGGTTTTGCCCCTCGCGTTAATGCGTTTTTGCGCACGCGTTAACGTTTGCACGAAGAGTGTAATAGAGCCCAATATCGGCTGTAGAGTCCAGTGGTAACGTCTACCCTTCGACCGTGGAAAAACAAGTCAAATCCCGTTCAGCACATCCCTCCAATACAACTGTGGAGAAGCAACAAGAGGAGCATTGACGAGCGACTGTACGTTGACTATAGGAGTTTGATGATTCTAAAAGACAAAGCAATACGTCCAGACTTCCAGAGAACAAGGTGGTCTTTGTTGAGGTACGGAGGGAAAATGATGGATGGAATTCTTATAAAGTTTAACTCTAATTTGATTAAAGATGACTGAGGCTCACATGGGGACCTATTGGTTTTCCATTGAGGTCTGGTTGGTCGGTTGGGTCGGTGGAAGCTAGAAACACGTTTCATAGAGTAAATTGGTAAACTCACAAGTTAAAGAGCAAGAGATGTGAGCACCAGGAAACGCTCTCCTCGCCGCTCACACCTATCGGCAGATCGAATTTCCAGGAAACGAGGCCTCTTTTCAGGAAGGTAAAAAAAAAAAAAGTCCCCACCTGGATGTAACTCAGCCAATAGGTGCTCACCTTCCATTGAGTAATTACTGCAGTGATTAATATATATGTTTCGGCATAAAATGAGGTCATGTGACTCCCTGAATATACTGAATGAGCAGGTTTTTCTATCAATGTTTTTTTCTCACCTGATGGCACAGCGGGCATATTCCAAGATAGCAATGCCAGGATTCATCGGGCACAAATTGTGCAAGAGTGGTTGAGGGAGCATGAGACATCATTTCACACATGGATTGGCCACCGCACAGTCCAGACCTTAACCCCATTGAGGTTAATCTTTGGGATAATGTGCTGGAGAAGACTTTACGCAGCGCCGCGACTCTCCCATCATCAATACAAGATCTTGCCACAAATTAATGCCGCTCTGGACGCAAATAAATGCAGTGACATTGCATGGGCTTATCGACACGATGCCGCGGCGAATGCGTGCCGCGATCACAGCAAAATGATGTCGCGTCAAATGCGTGCTGCAACCACATGTTACAGTGTGTGACTATTTAGTGTAGTCTATAAATATCACAGCACTGATACAATTCTGGGAAAAAACCCTATGGTATAAAAACTGAAAAAAATCTGATACCATGGTGTTTGAGCATTTTTATGAATTTATCCTGGAAAATATTTTTATTGTGTTTGATCCATCTCAGAGACACAAGGTCATGGAGGTCATTGTAGAATATTTAAGAACAAGCCCTTAACTCGTTTGACCTGGATAACGTGGCTGCCCCAAGCCGCTCTCAGAGGGTGGAAGGGCTGACTCTTTGACACAGGCTTCCAGTGTTTTTTTGGGAGAGCTTTACACAAAAGGTATTTGACTGGGAAGTGGCCGGCTCCAGCTCTTCACTATTTATTGTTCCATGGCAGCCGTGGTGTATGCTATGTGTTACAATCTAAATATACTAGAAGTCCATCTAGAGAGTAAATATACAGCGGCGCTGCTGAAACACGGATACCATATCGTTACACATTAGGAATCTGAGACGTGAAAACAAACATTCAGAAAAGGTTAATCCTGAGCCAAGAAGCTCACAATCTCAACAGTTTCTCGATCCAGAGGGCGACGAAACGATTCTCCGTGGCCACGTTTTGTTTTATCCAGTTTGAGCGTCAGCTTCCAGTGCTTCCTTTTCCTCCTGATATTTTGTTTCTCTTTCACATTCAGGGTTATTCAAAGAGCATTGAAAAGTCACCGCACGTTCGGTGGCTTTTCGTTCTCTTCAATTCGGCGATCCCATTTCGGCAAACCCTGCAGTGTATTCAGCAAGCACCACAGGGTCCCCGAATTGCAGGGAAAGGCCGCCGCAAACCCGATGAAAACTAACCGCAAAACCCGGCGAATGCACGCCGAAAACCGCAAAAACATCTGGATTAACCCACCGAAAACGCCGGAAAAACCCAAGCAGGAGCCAATCACGCGCAGCGAAGCCGCCGGAAAAAGCCGACACCGCAGACGAATGAAGTGAATAAATTAGCAAAACAGTTTGTGTGAATGTTTGAAAAGTGAAACACTGTTTGTAAAGAAACTACTGAGCGAAAATGTCTGAAATTTACATATAAGATCCAATGAATGATAATAAAAAGGGCTGTTACAGAAAAAATAAGTAAACGTAAAAAAAATTAAAATCCTGAAAAATGCTTAAAATATTGTAAAAAAAATCTATAAATAAAGAGACTCTTTACTGCAGAATTTTATAATGAGCAGTTTATTAGATATTGAATTAAAACCGGAATATTTTTAACATTGAAGCCTATGGGATTCGTCTGAATAAATCTGCCGCATGAAACCACCGAATGACAGGGCATTTCGGGAAACTTTCACTGCTGGTTTGTGTTCTCTGAATAGTCGAAGCAGTGCTTTTTCATGGGGATTTCACTGCCCTCGAACAGGCACCGAACAGGCACCGTATGTGAAGGCAATTCGTCAGGATTTGGCAAATTGCCTGATCTCTGGATAGCCGAATGGCCAAGAAAGGTAACCGAATGCTGAATTTCAGCGTTCGGTTACCTTTCTCCAGCAATTCGGATCTCTTTGGATAACCCTGATAGTTTTGTAAAGGTTAATTTTTTAATTTTTTTTTGTGAAAGGATTTTCCCAGGAAGGATACATTGAGATTTCTCTCGTTTTCAAGTATGTCCTGGGTGGCGAGTGTGTACCGTTAGGTGTCTTGCCAAGGACACTTACTGGAGAGGTTGCTCGCTGGGATCGAACCCATGACTCCACAGGCTCTCTCCATGCAGAGCGGTGACATTACCTTGATCACGGGAAATAAAAGACCTACCTTTGGGTGGAGTTATTCGTTGAAAGAACAGATGTTTTTACTTTGGCGAGCTTCGGCGGAGCAAGAACAGTGAAAATATGGTGAATCCCATACTTGGGTAAGTGCCACCATAGTCCACCAAGCTTTTCACCAAAGTTTCAGAATAGATTTCACTGTAGTTTCCATCAGTGTTTCAGTCGAAGTTTCCCAACGTCGTTTTGTTCTCACCGTTGTTTCAATCAGAGTTTAACCACTTAATGCCGTGGTCTACAGGGAAGCAGATGGGCCTGAACATGAGCATCACGCCTGCAGCCAACTGCAGCAATTGGCTACCAGCAATGGAGGTGGTGTGGGGGGAAGCCAGAGAGTCGTGGGATGTGCCCTGCTGTTCCTCGGCGTTCAGGCCCACCTGCCGATGGGACGGCATAACACGCCCGGTCATGTTAAGGAGTAAGGGAGGTCGTCGCGTTAAACTCACCAAAGTATATTCCCCGGTGTCACAATTAATGGTGGAACAATGCTATAACTGCAGCTATTGTCCATTCAGCCTGTCCTGCCGATGTTTGTAACACTAGTAAATACACTCTGACGATGTTAAAGTGGTGTTAGATACAACTCTGAAAACAACGGTAATAAGAACGTTAGTTGCCTTCAACTGGCACAAGAGTAAGAACTGTAGTGAAACCTACTTTTCAATAACTTTTGGTGGAAACTATGTTTATTTGCAGACATTTCGCCGGCCGGTGTTGAATTTTGCTTGTCTGGATAGCTGATGTTCACCATAGTTGCAGAGATGGTGAACATTGGCTGTTAGTGAATTGCAGGGAATCATGGGCAAGTTGGGTACTCAGATGGACACATGGGTAAGGTGGGTCCTTATCTGAACACCCATGTAAGGTCAGTCCTCAGCTTGAAACATGTGTAAGGTGGTTCTTATCTGAACACATGGAATACACTGGTAAAGTCTGTCCTTGGCTGGACACACTAGGGATGTGCATGGCTGAAAAATTAGTTTCGTTTAGTTTCGTTACGTTTTTAAATAATTTAGTTTTCGGAATTTCGTAACTAATTTTGTTTCGTATTTCGTTTCGTTTTGGATTGATTTGAAATTTCGAATCGATTTGATAGTTGCTGATATCCATTTGATAGTTCATTTCAAATTCGATAGTTGATATCAATTATTCAAATTCATCTTTTATGATAATGACACAGTGTAATACGAAATACATTTGTTGCATACCGTTTTGTTTCGAATTCATATCGTATCGATTCGTTATTCTGAAGTACTTCCGAAATACGAATTATCAAATTTCATTCCAAATTCTGAATTTTTCCGAAATGAATGTACATCTCTAGAAAACCATGAAAGACTGGTGCTTGTATCTCACAGGCAGGAGCCCGAGGAGCAAGGCTGGAACCCTCTACAGGGCAAAGCACACCTTAGACAGTGTTGGCAAACTCATACACAATTGCCCTCTGGGCATTGAGCAACTTCACTAAGTAGCAGTTCACCACAGGCTGGAAGTGGAAGCACCTGTGGCTACTTGCAATGGAAATGGTGACTTTTTGATGTTATGTAGTTCCTTGCAACATGGCATTGGCACATGATGACTATCTTGAAAAAATATTATCACTGAGAGTGGAAAGAGGACAAACAACTTCCTCTGAGCTCCAATAAATGTTTATTTTATCAATAAAAAATAAAATACACATACTGTATGTACAACTTTTAACAACTAGTCTCACCTGCTAGTGATTCACAGAGGTCTCTGCACCTTGTCAGGTCTCCAATGGCCAGGGCGGCTCCTGTTTTGATTCTATCCTGGTGGAGGGTCACTATAGGAGGTGCTCTGTTCTACTGTTTTTCTTGTGTTTGTTTTGCATTCTTGCTGTATTGTCTGGTAGAGGAAGGACACAGAGCTTCCATCCCTCTCATCCCCTGGCCAATGGTGTTCCTAGTCCACCCATCTCACCTTCTGGCCAATTGGGTTCCCAGGCAGCGTTTAAAGGACTTCCTCTTGCCATTGCCCTGTCGTGGTTTTCTTGCACCTCTGTGTGTTCCCTGTTAAAGCTGATTGCATATATTGTGGTTGTGACCTCTGGCTCGGGTTTTTTACTACGATTGGCTCTCTCTCCGCACCTGGATCTTGGCTTGCAGGACCACCTGTTTATGTTAGTGTCCGTTTGCCTGCTTACTCACCTATGTGTATTTCGTGATACTATTTTCACAACTGATCAATGGACGTGAATTTCAAACCCCAGATCCTACACAGATCTGATTCAGATTGCAGAAATGCTGGCCAGATTGTTTAGTGTCACTGATTCCAGAAGGTTCCGGTGATGCTAAACGATAAGGACATTCCTCATCACAATCACGTCTGTAAGAACTGGAATGTTATGACAATGTAGACAGTCATCAGTCCTTAAAAGGCTGTTTTCGTTTCCTCTGGGTTGTGTATGTGAGACCTTCCAGCTATTCTGTTACCGCTGGCGTTCCAGACTTTTACAGGGGTAACTGACTACGTTGGAGGAAAATGTCCGGAATTGACCAGGGAATTGCAAGGAATAAACCCAACCGCTGACTGGGGAAATAAAGCCGTTTCAGAATTGCTTTTGGCTTAAAATATGAATTTCCCTGGTCAGTTCAAGACAATTTCCAGAAAACTGAAATGTTCGGTGAGTGACGAGCCTGTCTGAAGCGGTGCTGGTTACCCTCAAAACCGCGAGAGGCAGATGGACAAAGCAATCAAAATCCCCTAGTTTGCCTAATCTGCAAAAGAATACAAAAACATTATAAAAGACTTTGAAGTGTTTACCTGACTCAAAATAAATGAAACACAAGGCAGCCATTGTTGAGTAACACAAAATTTGCACAAAACGTGTATCAGATTAATTCTACAATTACTCAGATTTCTGGTTAAAGTCAAGGGGCCACATTACAATCTTAACGCTAACGTTAACGCTCACCTGCGTGAGCATTAATGTTAGCCGTGGTGTCTACCGCATATTACAATCCAAACGCTAACGGGTTAAGTAACCGTTTGCGTTTGGAACCTTGTGCTTCTCAGCGCGAGGTTACTGTACTTTGCGCGTCCTATACTTAACATGGGGAGCGCAAAGTGTTAATCAGCGATGGATTACAAAGTCCTAACGCTGATTAACGTCCGGCTCTGGTTAGCGCAAAGTTAATCAAAGCCAGGACTTGGTGTTAATGGATTCCGCTTCTACAGAATCCATTAACACCAGCCTAAAAAATAAAAAAACAAATCTTATATGCACCTCCTGTCCCGCGGCGAGGACCGCGGCTCCAACCGCCTCCTCCGTCCGGTGGGAGCAGGGAGAGACTGGGGGAAAAGTCTCCCCAGTTTCTCCCTGCATATCACTACGCTGACCGGCCGGATCTCGCGAGGCGAAATCAGGCAGGTCATGTGACAGCCGGCGTCTGGCTCAATGGAGTCCATCGAGTGGATGCTCGCGGCTGTGCTCGGCGCTGCCGTGAGCATCCCGGGGTGTATCGCGCGCTACCAATGCAGGCAGCTTTTTAAGCTCCTGCATTGTAATTCCACGCTAAAACGGGGGCGGCAGGGAGAAAACTGCGGGCGGAGATTGTAAGGTGGCCCAAGGTTTAGGCTAATGCCAGATGAACGCAGTCTGAGCACACTCTGCGTGCGTGCACAATTGAGGTACGTACTGACACCACACGGTCTGTTTTTCCAGACGGACGTACAAAAAAAAAGGGAATTATGGGAAACAAAATTAATATGAAAAATGCTAAAAATTGGTACTTGATATGAAAAGCCATTTTGTGCGTCAAGGTGCTGGACGTCGCAAATGCGCTGCGTCTGTCTTCGTGTCATCACGCACACAGAATGGTTTTACATTCTTGCCTAAATTGCATCCATTTGCCATCTGCGTGCTGCGTCCGCACTTCGGTGCGCACGTACTTCGTGTGTGAGTCTCCATTGATCATGATTCTATGCTACGACGGACGTTAAATTGTGCGCCAACACGGATGTTAATTCTGCGTTCGTCTGACGCCGGCCTTACAGGTTTATTCACAGAGAGCCGAACTAGCCCCGAAATTGCAGCGAATAGTGAATTTTCACGTACTGTGCAACATTGTGGCTATTCAAAAGCTGCCAATTCGCCAAATATTGGGCGAATTGCCAGCGAAATACGGTTAGCTTTGGAGACAGTGAAATCCCCCACAGAGAAGCAATGGTTAATCTATTCAGAGACACTGAACAGCAGAGAAATGCCAGTGAAATGCCCTGATGTTCAGTGGTTTCATTCGGCAGGTTTATTCAGGCGAATTCCATAGGTTTCAATGTTAAAAATATTCCCGTTTTTATACAATATCTATTAAAATGTTTATTCTTTTAATTTGCAGCAAAAAGTCTCTTCATTGATTTTTTTTAGGGATTTTTCAGGATTTTTTCTGGCAAATTTTTTTCAATTTCAATTTTTTTTTTTAAAATAGCTTTTTTTTTTGTAACAGTCCTTTATATTATTATTCATAGGACTTTATATGTTAATTCCAGACATTTTCATCCAGTAGATTTTTGGAAACCGTGTTTAAAATTTTAAAAGTTGCAGTGGTTTTGTTCTTGGTGTTTTTTTACCCTGCTCTTCGGCTTGTCAGCTTTCTCCGGCAGCTGGTCAGCGCTGTGCTCAGTGGATCGTTGGCTTTTTTGGGATGCGTTTGGCAGTTTTACAGCGGGTTATCGGATCGGATATTTTTGGCGGTTTTGCAGTAGGCTTGTGCACCGATTTTTTTTTCGGTTCGATTCGATTCGATTTTTCGGATTTTTAAACTTTTCGATTCGGCTCGTTTCGACCGATTTCTGTTTCGATTCGGTTCGGCTCGACTCGTTTTTCGTGTACATTTTTTTTCGGAATATCGACCAACTTTCGTATTTTCGTGTCACTTAGCTCGTTTTTTGTATCGACTTTTCGTATTTTCTGAAATTTTTGTTTTTTCGGAACGTCTGTTCTCCTCGTTTCAAAGCAATAAATTTCGATTTGACACATTTCAAGTCCATTCGAAAATTCCGAAAATATTTTGTTTCGGCTTGGAAAACTTTTCGGATCTGCCATTTTCGGATCTAAAAATGTTCGGAAAATCGGCCGCATCCGAAAACACGAATCGGGAAATTTCGTGAAAATTCCGAAATTCCGAAACCCGAAACGCACATCTCTATTTTGCAGTGTTTTTTTCTTTTGATTGTGCAGGTTTGTGGTGGATTCTCCCTGCACTTCGGGGACCCTGCGGTGAATACTAAATTCACCGCAGGGTCGTTTAAATTTGATTCCTCGAAGTGCAGGGAACGAAAGAGCACTGAAATTCCGGTAGAATTTCGGTGGTCTTTGAATAACCCTGTTAGTGTAATTGAATTCCTCTGCAGGAAGATGAGTTTTTCTATAGGGTCACACATCAGGAAATAAAAGATTGTGCATTAAAGAAAAGGACTTCATGAGATTCTGCTACAAAGCTTGTATCACTTGTCATAAAGTGACAGTCATTTGTTCAATAACAAGACTTATTTTCTTGAATTCTGGTCAAACAAACTGAAGATATTGAGTGATACACCAGTCTGGTAAAGGGCTGATACATTCGTCTGAAAGAAGACAGATACAATAGTCAGGTAGAGGATTGATCCATTAGTCTGGAAGAGGACTGATACATAATTTTTGTAGCGGACTGATACATTAATCTGGTACAGGGGGCATGCATAGGTTTGGTAGAGGACTGATACATTAATCTGGTACAGGGGGCATGCATAGGTTTGGTAGAGGACTGATACATTAATCTGGTAGACAAATGATACACCAGTCTGGTTGAGGACTGGTCCATTATTCTGGTTGAAGACTGATTTATTACCCTGGTAGAGCGTTGATCCATTAGTCTGTTAGATGGTTCATACATTGATGATAGAGGACTGATACATTAATCTGATAGAGGGCTGATATATTAATCTGATAGAGGACTGATACATTAATCTGATAGAGGACTGATAGAGGACTGATATATTAATCTGATAGAGGACTGATACATTAATCTGATAGAGGACTGATACATTAGTCTGATAGAGGACTGATACATTATTCTGATAGAGGACTGATACATTAATCTGATAGAGGACTGATAGAGGACTGATACATTAATCTGATAGAGGACTGATACATTAATCTGATAGAGGACTGATAGAGGACTGATACAATAGTCTGATAGAGGACTGATACATTAATCTGATAGAGGACTGATACATTAATCTGATAGAGGACTGATACATTAATCTGATAGAGGACTGATACATTAATCTGATAGAGGACTGATACATTAATCAGATAGAGGACTGATACATTAATCTGATAGAGGACTGATACATTAATCTGATAGAGGACTGATACATTAATCTGATAGAGGACTGATACATTAATCTGATAGAGGACTGATACATTAATCTGATAGAGGACTGATACATTAATCTGATAGAGGACTGATACATTAATCTGATAGAGGACTAACGATATAAACAATGAGGGTATGCATTGCTCATGAGAAACCAAATAAGATCTACTGCTCTACGCGTATTTTCATACGTCTGTCGTCCCATAACAAAACCCACCTGATCTGGTGAGATCAATAAAGATAGGTATGGGTCCAGGCATAGAGCCAGGATTTTCGCTAACACTTTTATATCAGTATTTATAAGAGAGATTGGTCTATAATTAGCTATACCCTCAGGATCCTTCCCTGGTTTAGGGATTAGCACTATTGAAGCCAAAAGAGACTCTGCCGGGAAGGGCTTCCCTTCCCTGGCCTCATTAAAGAGACGGCACATAAAAGGTGACAAATTAGGCATGAAAGTTTTATAATATTGTCCCGTAAAACCATCCGGTCCTGGGGCTTTGTGAAGCTGCATCGAACCCAGTGTCCTCTTTAACTCCTCCTCAGTAATAGGCAATGCCATTGTGGCTATCTGCTCTGCACTAAGAGAAGGAAGAGCCAGGCGGTTTAAATATGCATCTATTTTTTCTAATAATAAAGTATTCTCTAAGGTATGCGTAGGAGAATGCCTATACAAATTTGCAAAATTGTATCTTACCCTGTTCATCCCTAATCACAGGAATCATCGTTGTTTATATCATTGGATGCGGAAAAGGCTTTTGATAGGGCTGAATGGCCATTTCTATTTACCTTGTTAGCACATCAGGGGTTCCCATCATCTTTTATTCGGCTTATATCAGCCCTGTATGACTCTCCGGGAGCACAGATATTGATACCTGGGACAGAGAGGGTCCCCTTTCGTTTTTGGAATGGTACCCGCCAGGGGTGCCCATTATCCCCGGCTCTATTCGTTCTTTTTCTAGAACCTCTTTTACAGACTATTAGGGATGATCCGGGCATAACGGGGTTCGGGGTGGGAGAGTTACAATTTAAACTGTCAGCATATGCAGATGATGTTCTTATCTCTCTGACGAACCCCAAGAAGTCTGTTCCTCGGGTAATGGAAAGATTGCAGGAGTTCTCAGAGATATCGGGATATAGAATCAATGTGGGGAAGTCGGAAGCTATACCAGTTGCGCTTCCCGCGTCCGTATTGTCTGATATCACTGCCTCTACTCCGATACAAATGGCTGAGTCAGAAATTAAATATTTAGGAATACGTCTACCAACATGCCCAAATAAACTGTATGATGCAAATTACCCCAGATTAATAAAGAATATAAAAAAGGACCTGGAGTCCTGGGATAAACACAATATTTCATGGATAGGGAGGGTTAATTGCATCATCAATGAATGTGCTTCCTCGGTTGTTATATTTTTTCCAAACTTTACCTATTCCTCTCCTTATTACTGAATTCGATATGTTACAGCGTGCAATAGACCAGTTTGTATGGGCAGGGAGTCACCGTCGGGTGGTGAGACATACACTCTATCGCTCGATAGCATTGGGTGGGTTAGGGTTGCCCTCACTCCTTTCATATTATTATGCCACCCAACTGGCCCAAATTGTAGCATGGCATTCCCCGAGAGGCTCTCGAAGATGGGTGGACTTGGAGTCGGGCCTTATGAGGCCCAATGCTCTCGATCAATGGTTATGGATAGGTCGGGAACACCGCCCATTGTTATGTACAGCCTGTCCTGCGATTAAGAATTCTCTTCGCATCTGGTATAAGTTAGCGGAGAAATGCAATTTAACCTCCTTCCTGTCCCCATTAACCCCAATTTTTGGTAATAAGGAATTTGTGCCGGGTCTTACTACAGGACCGCTTCGGCACTTTCTGGACCTAGGTGTGTGCAGACTATACCAACTTTACCCCAAAGGGTCACTAATCTCTATAGACGAAATGGCTACTAGATGAGAAGTGAGAGGGCTATCATTCTTGCATCTGCGGCAATTACAATCTTTTGCTACGCGCCCCCATGTCCAAGCAGCAGCTGTGTCTAATCCAACATTTTATGAGCGCCTTTGTAAGAGTCGCACATACCCGAAGGGACTAATATCTAGTATATATAGCGAATTGACATCGTTGTCGGACTGGAGAGAAATATCATATATTCGAGCATGGGAAAAAGATATAGGCGAAACATTGGACCCAGAAGACTGGCTGCCGGTTATATGGGACAGGTCATGCTCGGTGTCTGTATGTGCCTCCTTACAAGAACAGTCGATTAAGACCATTATGCGATGGTATGTTACCCCAGATAAAATAACGCATATGAACCCAAATATCCCAGATGTCTGTTTCGAGGTTATGTGATATGCGCGGTTCTTATTTTCATATGTGGTGGACCTGTCCGTTTATGGTATCATATTGGAGGGAAATACGGGATTTGCCGCAGTCAATATTGCATAAATCTGTTCCTATGGACCGGTGGGCATTCCTGCTCTCCAGACCGGTCACAGGGTTTACGTTTCATGAGAATAGGTTAATGGCCAAAACCACATTGGCTGCTAGACGAGCGGTGGCAGAGGTTTGGCGACAGCCACAAGTACCAAAGATGGCTAAAGTCTATGCTAAACTTAGGGATACCCGGGTTATGGACGAGCTGACTGCGTTGGTCCACTTTACATTACCTTCGTATAATAAAACCTGGGGGCCATGGCTGGAGTCAGGACTGTAGCGGGTTTATATTTTTTATTTTGCCTATTTTTCTGTGTTGGGTTGTATTTATAAATACGTCTAATAATATTATAGATGTGTATACGGATGTATATATATTTAGATGTGGGTTTTTTTGGTTATCTGGCTTGGGCTGAGCCTCTTTCTCCCTTTTTTTTTTTCTTTCTTTCTCTTTCTTTCTGCTCTTTCTTTAGTGATGTTAAAAAAGAAAAAAATGGATGCTTATGTTGTGCGTTTTGTAAGATAGTATGAATTATTATACTAAGGCAGGGTGATGTTTGTATACAAGTGATATACTTTGAT
Organism: Leptobrachium leishanense; assembly: GCA_009667805.1. Lineage (NCBI taxonomy): Eukaryota > Metazoa > Chordata > Amphibia > Anura > Megophryidae > Leptobrachium > Leptobrachium leishanense. The sequence goes on from CM019070.1 coordinate 14,695,798, forward strand.
ATGATGTGCATTCAATAAACTATGTTGAAAAAAAAAAAATCTGATAGAGGACTGATACATTAACCTGATAGAGGACTGATACATTAACCTGATAGAGGACTGATACATTAATCTGATAGAGGACTGATACATTAACCTGATAGAGGACTGATATATTAATCTGATAGAGGACTGATACATTAACCTGATAGAGGACTGATACATTAACCTGATAGAGGACTGATATATTAATCTGATAGAGGACTGATACATTAGTCTGATAGAGGACTGATACATTAACCTGATAGAGGACTGATATATTAATCTGATAGAGGACTGATACATTAACCTGATAGAGGACTGATACATTAATCTGATAGAGGACTGATACATTAACCTGATAGAGGACTGATATATTAATCTGATAGAGGACTGATACATTAACCTGATAGAGGACTGATATATTAATCTGATAGAGGACTGATACATTAATCTGATAGAGGACTGATACATTTACTCGATAGAGGATTGATACATTAGTCTGATAGAGGACTGATACATTAATCTGATAGAGGACTGATACATTAATCTGATAGAGGACTGATACATTAATCTGATAGAGGACTGATACATTTACTCGATAGAGGATTGATACATTAGTCTGATAGAGGACTGATACATTAGTCTGATAGAGGACTGATATATTAGTTTGATAGAGGACTGATACATTAATCTGATAGTGAACTGATACATTAATCTGTTAGAGGACTGATACATTAATCTGATAGAGGACTGATACATTAGTCTGATAGAGGACTGATACAGTAATCTGATAGAGGACTGATACATTAATCTGATAGAGGACTGATACATTAGTCTGATAGAGGACTGATACATTAGTCTGATAGAGGACTGATACATTAATCTGATAGAGGACTGATACATTAATCTGATAGAGGACTGATACATTAGTCTGATAGAGGACTGATACATTAATCTGATAGGGGCTGATACATTAGTCTGATAGAGGACTGATACATTAATCTGATAGAGGACTGATACATTAATCTGATAGAGGACTGATACATTAGTCTGATAGAGGACTGATACATTAATCTGATAGAGGACTGATACGTTAATCTGATAGAGGACTGATACATTAATCTGATAGAGGACTGATACATTAATCTGGTAGACAAATGATACACCAGTCTGGTTGAGGACTGGTCCATTATTCTGGTTGAAGACTGATTTATTACCCTGCTAGAGGATTGATCCATTAGTCTGTTAGATGGTTCATACATTAGTCTGGTAGAGGACTGATACATTAATCTGATAGAGGACTGATAGAGGACTGATACATTAATCTGATAGAGGACTGATACATTAATCTGATAGAGGATTGATACATTAATCTGATAGAGGACTGATACATTAATCTGATAGTGAACTGATACATTAATCTGTTAGAGGACTGATACATTAGTCTGATAGAGGACTGATACATTAATCTGATAGAGGACTGATATATTAATCTGATAAAGGACTGATACATTAGTCTGACAGAGGACTGATACATTAGTCTGATAGAGGACTGATACATATTATCTGATAGAGGGCTGATACATTAATCTGATAGAGGGCTGATACATTAATCTGATAGAGGACTGATACATTAGTCTGATAGAGGACTGATACCATAATCTGATAGAGGGCTGATACATTAGTCTGATAGAGGACTGATACATTAATCAGATAGAGGGCTGATACATTAATCTGATAGAGGGCTGATACATTAATCTGATAGAGGGCTGATACATTAATCTGATAGAGGGCTGATACATTAATCTGATAGAGGACTGATACATTAGTCTGATAGAGGACTGATACATTAATCTGATAGAGGGCTGATACATTAGTCTGATAGAGGACTGATACCATAATCTGATAGAGGGCTGATACATTAATCTGATAGAGGGCTGATACATTAATCTGATAGAGGACTGATACATTAGTCTGATAGAGGACTGATACATTAATCTGATAGAGGGCTGATACATTAATCTGATAGAGGACTGATACATTAATCTGATAGAGGGCTGATACATTAGTCTGATAGAGGACTGATACATTAATCAGATAGAGGGCTGATACATTAATCAGATAGAGGGCTGATACATTAATCTGATAGAGGGCTGATACATTAATCTGATAGAGGGCTGATACATTAATCTGATAGAGGGCTGATACATTAATCTGATAGAGGGCTGATACATTAATCTGATAGAGGACTGATACATTAGTCTGATAGAGGACTGATACATTAATCTGATAGAGGGCTGATACATTAGTCTGATAGAGGGCTGATACATTAATCTGATAGAGGGCTGATACATTAATCTGATAGAGGGCTGATACATTAGTCTGATAGAGGACTGATACATTAATCTGATAGAGGGCTGATACATTAGTCTGATAGAGGGCTGATACATTAATCTGATAGAGGGTTGATACATTAATCTGATAGAGGACTGATACATTAGTCTGATAGAGGACTGATACATTAATCTGATAGAGGACTGATACATTAATCTGATAGAGGATTGATACATTAATCTGATAGAGGGCTGATACATTAATCTGATAGAGGGCTGATACATTAATCTGATAGAGGACTGATACATTAATCTGATAGAGGACTGATACATTAATCTGATAGAGGACTGATACATTAATCTGATAGAGGGCTGATACATTAATCTGATAGAGGGCTGATACATTAATCTGATAGAGGGCTGATACATTAATCTGATAGAGGGCTGATACATTAGTCTGATAGAGGACTGATACATTAATCTGATAGAGGGCTGATACATTAATCTGATAGAGGGCTGATACATTAATCTGATAGAGGGCTGATACATTAATCTGATAGAGGGCTGATACATTAATCTGATAGAGGGCTGATACATTAGTCTGATAGAGGGCTGATACATTAGTCTGATAGAGGACTGATACATTAATCTGATAGAGGGCTGATACATTAGTCTGATAGAGGGCTGATACATTAATCTGATAGAGGGCTGATACATTAATCTGATAGAGGGCTGATACATTAGTCTGATAGAGGACTGATACATTAATCTGATAGAGGGCTGATACATTAGTCTGATAGAGGGCTGATACATTAGTCTGATAGAGGACTGATACATTAGTCTGATAGAGGACTGATACATTAGTCTGATAGTGAACTGATACATTAATCTGATAGAGGACTGATACATTAATCTGATAGAGGACTGATACATTAGTCTGATAGAGGACTGATACCATAATCTGATAGAGGACTGATACATTAGTCTGATAGAGGGCTGATACATTAATCTGATAGAGGGTTGATACATTAATCTGATAGAGGACTGATACATTAATCTGATAGAGGGCTGATACATTAGTCTGATAGAGGACTGATACATTAGTCTGATAGAGGACTGATACATTAATCTGATAGAGGACTGATACATTAGTCTGATAGAGGACTGATACCATAATCTGATAGAGGGCTGATACATTAGTCTGATAGAGGACTGATTATTTTGGCAAAAGACTCATACACCAGTCTGTGTCAGGTTTCTGTAGTCTGGATCCCATTGTGGAATACCTAGGGTACATATCGGGTATAAAGTCCAGGACAAACTACATTAACTCATCACCAGGTATTTGTGGTCAGGGTAAGCAATGGTCGGTCCCGGCAGCCAAAGGTCACAATCGCTATTGGATAACCAAGTACCAGAGTACTTATAGGGTCAAATAGAAACCCTAGAAAGGGCTAAGAGGACAACAACTATCAAGTACCACTCTCACCGTGATATGGTTGAAAATGGGAGCCATGTCCAGAACATCCCAGACCCTGGCCTTTGTGCTTCCTGACAGTGGTTTTGTTTTTTTCTTGAAAATCACTTTGTAGTGAAGGGGATAGACACTGTGCAATGAAAAGTGTCCATGGTATACTTGGTTTTGGATTAATTTTAGTTTTGGTTTATTCAAGGATACTAAATCAGTAGAAATAAATCAGCCAGAATAAAACAAGGTAAAACAGTTACATTGTTTATCATGCACATTTAATGTTATTGTGATTTTCTAACCAGCCAACCAGAAGAGGAAACAGTATAAACAGTATGATCCTTCGTATGATCAAAAAGTACTCTTCCGCATTAAAACTAAAACCTTGGAAACGTGAAATACATTGTCTGATTGTGAAGGACGAAGATTTTAAATGGGTCGAAAACACAGCTCAAATAACCGTCAGCTTTTCTTCAGCGTCTGAGCATCCAAAATGCAACTTTTTGCTTGTTGTTGTTTTTTTGTTTGTTTTTATCTTTAAGGTATTTTTTTTGTGTTAGGAGCTGACTTCACAGGCAAAAAATACTCTGCCGCTGTAGTTTATTTATTTATTTTTGCAGAAATGTGCCAAAGTAAACGTTTAGAGGCCTCATATCTCTCTGAGCAGAAAACAGATATATTCCTGGGTGATATTATTGTGGCTCCCACAGAGTAATGGATGTATAGGAGCCGTCGTCTGTTCCATTTGCCGGGACTGGCCCCAATCCGCCTCGCACCCAACGGCAGCGAAATGCAGGTGTAGCCTTAAAATCCCTGGAAAATAACACTGAGAGGCAAAAAAACAGCCCAAAATGGATTACTTGAGACATGCTCAAAAGCAAAAAACCAATTCCATTACCTAATGCAAAAAAAAAAAAATGATAATATAATGTGGCAAAGTAGAACATTGGAAGTAATTTATCCCTTGTAGAAGAAACAAGCAGAGCTCAACCATTAGACGTCCCTCTGCTCTCAGACAGCGATATGGGCTCCCGTTCGGAGAGGTGGATGCAGGAGTCTGTATTCACAATACAAGTCGCAATGTTTTTTGTTTTTTTTTAAAGAAAGACAAAATAATAGAAAGATCTAAAAACTAACAAACAAAAACAAAAGCCAGAACAAAGTTTGTTCTTAAAAAAAAGTAAAACGGACCTTGAAAAAAAAGTAAAATAAGAAAAAATAAGGATAAAAAAACAAAAAATCAATCTTGGCGCAACCGGCAAAAAAAAAATCAACGACTTCTCTATTTGTTTATTTTTTTATTTATTTATGTTTGTATTTATTATTGCACTTAAAAGGAAATGTTATCCTTGCCCGTTTAACCGACGGACGCTCTGTAGCCTTCATGCTTATTGTGAAATGAAGCCCAATACTTTTTAGAAAAAGAAAGAGTGACAATGGAAGAGCGCGTCCCTACGAAAATAACCTCGGTACCGCCTGCTGCTTGCGGCCGGGTTTTTAGAATTAAAAGCATATTAATTGAATTTGATGGATGTATTAGAAAGTCAAAGGTACAGGCTCTCGCATTCTCAAAAATCCTGCGCAACTTTTTTATATACTGTATATCCAAACGCGCAACTTTCTTTTCTGCGCGGCGCAGGCGTACGCCCTGCAAGTCCCCGAACTCCGGTTCCTCGGGTCAACGTAGAGTGGCTCCATTTGCCAACGAACAAAGAAGCGATGAGCGTTTGCGGAATTTTAATGGAATTGGGGATCACGCAACGGCGGGGAAAGAATCAGAACGCGTCGTCCCCTAATATCCCGTAGAAAGCCTCATCCCATTGTGGCAGACATTCTTCGCCGGTCCCGTGAGTGGGTTTTAACGCGAAGAATGTTCTCGCATTATCTAACTCGACTGAGCGGTCATCCGGGCGTCTGTGCTTAATGGCCGCGTCGCGGTTATGTAACCTTGATCGCAAATTAAAGACTTGGAACTAAAGCCATTAGAGAGAGCAGATGTTTCGCTGAAATACCCTTGGAAGGTCGTTGGCCTTGTTTGCAAAAAATAAAAAAATAAACGGTCATAATTGAGTATTCATTTATTTTTTATTATTATTTTTCTTTATTTTTTTTCTTATTTCTTTTTGACTTAAATATTTATTTATTTCATAAAAAAATAAAAATACTAAGGAGAGCAGGTTGTTGGCTGGAGAAGCTGGTCCATTTTGCATAATATCAAACGTCTAAAGCAAATGGTTTTCTGAAATGAAACAAAAATGTTCGCAATTGAGCAGCCAATGGTCCGTACAATTTATTATTATTTTTTTATCATTTTATGTCTGCATTTTGCTTCCCTTTCATTAATGTGCAATGCCAATTATTTTTTTCTTGTATGGCTTTATAGTTTCCTTTTTTACCCGTTTTATCATCCCATTCTTGTTGTTTTGGTGAAATTGAATTAATTTATTTTTTGCAAATAATTGAAATAATTTTCATTGTTTGGAAGCCGCCACCATGTTTCTAAAAATCATTATGTTTTGAATAATAAACAACGCTTTTTTAAAGGATGAATAAGACAGTATAGAATAAGTAGACTATAGCGGTTATTCTCTCTCGTTCCCGGCTCTTCGGGGAATCAAATTCCCCGACATTGCAATGAATTCAGCATTCACCGCATTTCCCCGAAGTGCAGGGAAAAGAGGCCGAACGGATACGAAAAATCACTACAAATGTGCCAAAACCCCGCGATAACTGCCGTTACGATCCTAAAACATCGGATCGATCTGTAACGCTGCATTAAGCCCTCCGAACGTACCCAACGAGTCGCCGCAAACTTACTGAACCAAAAAAAAGCCAACGATCTGCCGAACTCAGTGCCGACCAGCCGCTGAACATGGTTAAAAAAAAGTCGACAAGCCGGCGAACGGGGTAAAAAAATTAAAGAACTAATCGATTGAAACTTTGCTGTTGGCCAAAAAAACTAATGGATGAAAATGTCTGGAATTTACATATAGGATCCTATGAATAATAATACATATAATATAATAATAATAATCTGTTACAGAAAAAAAAAGCTATTTAAAAAATCCCTAGATAATCCTGATCTAATTGAAAAATGCCTAGATAATCCTAAAAAAATAATAAAGAGACTTTTTTGCTGCAGATTAAAATAATAAACGGTTTATTAGATATTGCATAAAAACGAGAATATTTTTTTGCACTTTGCATGGACTGCCATTTTTTTTTAAAGGATTCCAACTGATGAAGCCTATGGCGAAAACACGTTTTTGTGATCCATTTTAATCCATAATAATATATCCCTTTATATTGTTTTTAACCAGCTCAAGACTGGCTCCTTTTTTAATAATTTTTAATTATTAGTGAATATTTTAAAATTGCTTGCTGCTTTACTTTTTATTCTCCACCACGCTGGGCTGCAAGCCCCCCTTCCCTGGGACATCACGCATGACAGCCGGTCCCTGAGCAGAGAGGAAGGAACGGGACGTCACTCAAATATAAGTATCCTCAGTGCTTTTTTTATTTATTTATTACATCATAACACATGTCACACTGTTTTATTTGTCAATAATTCCCCGTGAGATACACATTATATTGTCACTGCATTATATATTGCACATATATATGCTGGTAAGACTTTGACAGTGTTTAAATTGTTAAGTCGCGCCGGATTTGGTTCTTTTTCTATTTTCCATTTTAAAAGTGTTTTTGAGGTTGAAAACACATATTCTGACATGCGACACCTGCCTATATTGAGAACGTCCTCCCACATTTCACATATTAAGACGACCGCCACACTCACACTATTGCCTTGATTTAATATAAGATCCTATGAATAATAATAAAAAGATCTGTTACAGGAAAAAAAAAACGATTTAACCTGCCTGGCGGTATTCCCGAGTGTGACTCCGGGTTAAATTTTGCTACCGCGATCGGTAACCCCGAGCCACACTCGCGCTGGATGCATCCTCACCGCATCCTTCGCTCCCTCGCCATCTCCGCTGTCACCGCAGTGTGATCCCGGCAGCCGGTGACTTTGCGCCCTGTTTCCGCTCCCTGCGAGCCACGCGACGCGACGCAGGGGGGCGGGACCAGGTGGCAAATAAAAAAAATTACTGTAAAAATACTGTAAAATAAACTTTTTGGGTGCTGGGATTCCTGTGCAGATGTGGACTCCTTTGCCAATGAAATATACAGGACACGGGGGTACCAAAAAAAAGAGTATTTATTCCCAAAGCAGAATTACAGAAATAAAAGGCAAATAAAAATCATTTCTGTAATGTAATAAGGCTTTGCAATACAAGTTTTGCTGGTGCTTGCCCAGATCCACCAGCGAAACCTGTATTGCAAAGCCTTATTATATTTTAGAAATTATTTTTATTTGCCTTTCATTTCTGTAATTCTGCTTCAAGAATAAATACTCTTTTTTTTGGTACCCCTGTGTCCTGTATATTTCATTGGCAAAGGAGTCCGTCCACATCTGGACAGGAATCCCAGCACCCAGAGGAAAGAGGCATCTTTTTGGTTTGATTATATTATTGAATATAATTTATTTCCATTATTTTGGATAATTATTTGTGGGATAATAAATTAATTTTGGTGTTTGATGTTTCAAACCTTCTCTGACTGCGTGTGTTTACTAGACTCTTGTTTGCACGGATTTCAGTGAGTTATTCCTACAGAATACAGGCTTACTATATGAAACAACACATTTCCTTTCCAAAAAAATTGAAACGCTTTTAGACACAAAATTTTGAAAAAATTAGACCGCCAGGGAGGTTAAAAAAAAAAAAAAAAAAATCGGCAAAAATGTTTGCTGAAAAAATTCTGAAAAATGCCTAGATAATCCTAAAAGAAAAAAGAGAGACTTTTTTGCTACAGATTAAGATAATGAACGGTTTATTAGATATTGGATAAAAAAGGGAATATTTTTAACATTGAAGCCTATGGGATTCACCTGATTAAACCTGTCGAATGAAACCACCGGATATCAGGGCATTTCACTGACATTTCTCTGCTGTTCGGTGTCTGTGAATAGATTAACCATTGCTTCTCTATGGGGATTTCACTGACGCCGAACAGGCACTGTATTTTGCTGGCAATTTGTCAATATTTGGCAAATTGCCAGCTTTTTTACTAGCCGAATGGTCCCGAAATTGCACCGTATGGGGAAATTCACTGTTCGGTGCAATTTCGTGGCCAGATCGGCTCTCTCTGAATAACCCTGTTTGTTATCAAAGGCAGGTGAGCAGAGGTAAGTGTATAAGGATACGGACGCCGGGACTATACCGTACAATAAAGACAAGCTGTCAGCTCGCAGCGACCGTTAGTTATGGCACCGATTCCATTCAAATTGCACATTTTCCGATCATCTCAAGAGGCCAGTTACGCTGAATCCAGGCCATTCTTCACATGTTTCATTATCTGCTATAATGTTATTGTTGGTTCTTCAAGTGAAGCATCAACGATTTATAGTGTGAAGATCGGCAGATTTCAGATGTCTCTGGATCCACAGCGTGAGTAATTACTGGAATATTTGTTTTCCGTGAAAAACCAAAAGACAGGATTAATAATGCCAAAATATCCCTCATTCCCTTCCAGGAGATGTTCTGGATTTCAGGACAAGCTCTACACAGACCGGATTGCATGAGTCACCACTTAGAACTAACAAACAAGACACAAAGTGAAATAAAAATACAATTAAAGTGTGCACTAAATGTTTACTAAACAGTCAGGCATCTGTGTAACGAGAAGCGCAGAGTATGTCTTGAAAGGGACACGATCACTAACAAAAGCTGTAACTAGATTACTTGGGCATCACAAATAAAACCACATTATAAAACACAACATAAAACACATTATAAAACAACATAAAACACAACAAAAACATTATAAAACACAACTTAAAACACAACATAAAACACATTATAAAACACAACACAAAACCACATTATAAAACACATTATAATAAACATCATAAACACATGATTAAAAAAACACGTTATAAAACACATGCTGCTGCTTTTTTTTTTCTTTGCATGAAGTAATTGCATGTAAAAAGGAAAACTAACGTTACATTTTTATCTCCTGTTTCCATTTCCTAGATTTTTCTGACGATGCAACATTTACCAAAATCTTTGCAAAGGTTTTACTTTACTGCTGTGCTTTATCTTATACTGTATTTAATAGTTAATGAGACAGAGGAGGGGATGTTTAGATAAGGCAGCAAGAGGTCTATTGTTCTCCAGACTACCTGAGATAAGAGCTGGCTGCTGAATGAGATAAAACAGGGAGCGTAAAAGAATTCTAATCTACCCCCTGGTGATGTCCTTTTGAATACATCCCACACAATACAATGATGTGAGTTGGTGACTGACCAATTCGCTGCATTCTATGGCCAAAGCCACACAGTGAGGAGCAAGTGATGGAAAGATACAACACAAAATATCACACAATGGATGCACCCAGTGACACATATAGAGGAAAATATCACACAATGGATGCTCCCAGTGACACATACAGAGGAAAATATCACACAATGGATGCACCAGTGACACATATAGAGGAAAATATCACACAATGGATGCACCCAGTGACACATATAGAGGAAAATATCACACAATGGATGCACCCAGTGACACATATAGAGGAAAATATCACACAATGGATGCACCCAGTGACACATATAGAGGAAAATATCACACAATGGATGCACCCAGTGACACTTATAGAGGAAAATATCACACAATGGATGCACCCAGTGACACGTATAGAGGAGACTATCACACAATGGATGCACCCAGTGACACATATAGAGGAAAATATCACACAATGGAATGCGCCCAGTGACACATATAGAGGAAAATATCACACAATGGATGCGCCCAGTGACACATATAGAGGAAAACATCACACAATGGATGCGCCCAGTGACACATATAGAGGGAAATATCACACAATGGATGCACCCAGTGACACATATAGAGGAAAATATCACACAATGGATGCACCCAGCGACACATATAGAGGAAAATATCACACAATGGATGCGCCCAGTGACACATATAGAGGAAAATATCACACAATGGATGCGCCCAGCGACACATATAGAGGAAAATATCACACAATGGATGCGCCCAGCGACACATATAGAGGAAGATATCACACAACGGATGCACCCAGTGACACATATAGAGGAAAATATCACACAATGGATGCACCCAGTGACACATATAGAGGGAAATATCACACAATGGATACACCCAGTGACACATATAGAGGAAAATATTTTTTTAACTAAACATACAAGAGAAAAACAAACACATGTAAGATATCAGCAACATAAATAAACACAATAAGGACTTTGCATTTTTTGGTGGTACAGGCCCTTTAATATTTTGCACTGCTCTGGCCGTGATGCTGCACGCATCTTCTTAATGAGTGCTGCAACCAAATAGAACATCTTAACTCATGCATAATATAAGACATTTAACATTATAAGTGTAAAACTCTTCCCTATAAACCTATTTGCATCCAAAATACACACACATATATATGTATATTATTTTACAGCAGTGGTTCCCAACCGTGGTCCTGAAGTAAAAACCCAAGGGCTGAATATAGAATATTTGATACATCTGAGGGTTGGGATTTAGGGGTTATTATTTCAGAGGATCTAAAGGTAAGTAGTCAATGTAATAGAGCAGCAGGAAATGCTGGCAGAATGCTTGGAAATGCTGGCAGAATGCTTGGTTGTGTAGGGAGAGGTATTAGCAGTAGGAAAAGGGAAGTGCTCATGCCACTGTACAGAGCACTGGTGAGACCTCACTTGGAGTACTGTGTGCAGTACTGGAGACCGTATCTCCAGAAGGATATAGACATCTTAGAGAGAGTTCAGAGAAGGGCTACTAAAATGGTGTACGGCTTGAAGGAGAAAAGTTACCAGGAAAGGCTTAATGATCTTAACATGTACAGCTTGGAAAAAAGACGAGACAGAGGAGATATGATAGAAACATTTAAATACGTAAAGGGAATCCACAAGGTAGAGGAAGGGAGTATATTTAAACGGAAACAAAGTAGCAAAACAAGAGGACATAGTCTTAGATTAGAGGGGCAAAGGTTTAAAAGTAACATCAATAAGCATTATTTTACTGAGAGGGTGGTGGATACATGGAACAGTCTTCCAGTAGAAGTGGTAGAGGCCAAAACAGTAATTGAATTTAAGCAAGCATGGGATAGGCATAAGGCTATCCTAAACAAAAGATAAATCCAGGTAAAGTATCCATGTAATTGGGCGACTAGATGGGCTGAAAGGTTCTTATCTGCCGACATTTTTCTATGTTTCTAAGTACCCACTAACAGGTCAGGTTTTCCAGATAGCCGAAGCACAGCACAGGTGATATGATTTGCTGCTCAGTGATGATTGCAGGATTAAGTCTGCATTTCCCCAAGGCAATCCTCAAAACCTGGCCTGTTAGGGGGACTTGAGGAACGCGGTTGGGAACCACTTTTTTACAGAATAGAATATAATAATATTAATAAGTAATATTTTTGTAGCTTTTATTATTTACAAATTAAATCTACTATTTCTAGGCAAATTTCTATTAAATTATTAATTTGGAAAACAATATGTAAATGTATTTCAATATATATTTATATAATTATAAATATCCGGCACCCACGGGTTATCATTAAAAGTTTCCTGGTTTCAGTTTTATTCCAAAATCACATCAAAGTGTCAACGTTTCGGCTCCGGCGAGCCTTTATCAAGACAATGATAGATCCTAAACGATGACAATAACATGTGATTCTAATTAATATAACACCCGGATACATAGAGCTGAACAGACCGGGCGTTCCATGTAGGCACAGGACCTGTGTTGTCCACGTTGTGTTGTTTGCTTGATATTTCTATTAAACCTTAAAGGGTTAAATGAGAGAGATTTACAGCTCACACTTTCCACTGGACTCTTTTCTGTCTGCGTCTTCTTTGTTTAGTATTCTGTGTACATTTTATGGCTTTTAAGGATTACCCCAACCTGGAAAATCCTCTCGGCCCTGTCTGCCAACATTCTGCAACCTGTTCCAGGATCGCAACATCGTAACCACATTGTGACGTTTGGCATTTATACTGTGTTTAATAAACGCTTTCAAAAAAGGAAAATAATACTAAAGTTGCACTAAATTCTACATCGCTGATTATATATATATATATATATATATATATATATATATATATATAAGAATGTATAGAATCACCCGCACTCCAGGATTTTTCACGTTTTTTTCACTTTATTAGAACATGTTTATATCTGCCAACATTTCAGTTCCAATCCGGAACTTTCATCAGGACAAAATCGATTTGGTTATATATATATATATATATATATATATATATATATATATATACATATTTATATCACATTTTGTATTTCTTTAGATCTATGCCTTTAACAATTTCGCTGCTGAGGCTTTTCACACCTCTGTGCTGAGGTCATTTTTACCTGTTTTGCGCATCATGTTTAAACGTGTTTTGAAGGCTTATTTTAGTATATGACCCAGACATATTATATATCGTTCTTTCCGTCAGACTCGGTAGATTCATAATATGTCATTATTATATGTATACATTATGTCATGTCTGTATATTATAACAAAAAATGCAATAAAATATGTATTTTCAATAATTTACGTGTAAAGTGTTTATTTTCACATTTTAACATGCGAGCAATTGCGGTTATATTTTGTATGGGGTGCGCTTGTTAAAAAAACTTAGAGATGGGGTCTTGTTACATTTTTTTTTGGGGAAAATTACGCGATTTTTAACAAACGCACCGCATACAAAAATCGTTAGTGCAGCATCATTGTTCACATTATAATTGAAATGGGAACAATATTGCTGCATTAACAAACCAAAAAAAAGAAAAACAAATTGTTTATTTTTTTTTTATAATTTTTTTTTAATTTTGTTTTATTTTTATTTTTCATTTTTTTTATTTTTTACAAAAATGTTCACAGTAGTGTTTGGTATTGTTGGAACGGCCATGCTCTGGCCGATCCAGCATTACCAAACTTTAACCCCTAGCTGCCACGGATCGGGAGATAGGGAGTTCATTGGAACTCCCTATCTCCACCGTTGGTGGCAGTTAGGGGTTAACTCTAGGACTGGCGTCATCGTGCTACGCACGATGACGCCAGTCCTCAGGGGGAGTTCCCGGAGGCTTGGCCGACATCCAAGATGTCGGCCAGCTCTGGGAAAGGATCGCGAACCGGCGCTTTTCAGCGCTAATTCGCGATCCAGCTCCCCAGGGGTTAATGCCAGGCACCATTTGGAAGGGCAGGCTGTGCCCTTCTA
>CM019070.1:14717470-14727470 GCA_009667805.1 Leptobrachium leishanense
CTGGTGGGCGCCTGGCGATGATGTCATCGCGCTCGCTGGGCTCCATGAAGAGGCGGGGCATGCCATTCCGCCACGGGGAAGGTAAGTATCGGGCGAGAGGGAGGTTAGGGTGATATTTTACCCTATACTTAAGCATGGACTGTGCATCCCACGTCTCAAATAAATGTTCCAATAACAGTAATAAATAATATTAAATATATATGTATTTATTTATTTTTAATGAAAGTGCTTGATAGTGATATTAACTGCAAAATGAAAGGGACATTAAAAACTGTGTTTAACATGGACATTTTCCGCTTCTGGACCAGTTTTGTGAATAATCTCAAACCAATATATACTGTAATGTGTCACTCACTTTGGAACATGATATTGTGAAAATACATATATACAACAAAATATATAGATCTTGCAGCAGAAAGCCTCATTTTGGGTGGGTCACAATCTCCTCTTGTTTCCCCCCCCCCCATTAACTTGGAATTTTTCACCATTTTATATCTCTGTGAAATTGTGTGAATGATGATAATAATATTATTATTATTAATATTATTATTTTAACTTATATATTTAATATTAACTATTTAATAATTCTTAGCCTGAACACGGTTTTGCTAATGATTGTGCAGAAAAATAGGATCTTTTTGGAGAAGAATAACTGTTTTGCAATTTTATTTTCTGCAATTCCTGTGATTTTCTGCAATTTGTAGAAGGATTATTACTTTTTATACAGAAATTACTCCCCTTTAAACAAGCAAAGTGAATAAAACCGCACTGAAATACAAGTATAAACTGACTCGTGGGAGATTTAACCGGACCGAAATAAAGAAAAAGAAACGAGCATAATAAAAATGTAAAAACTGCAGACTTTTCTGTCCCTTTCCACTTCACTGAAAAACTACATACGTCCCTTGTAATTACCCTGCGACTCTCTTTCCCCTCCGCCAGCACCGTAACTCAACGAGTCTCCATGCCGTGCCCGGTGCCAATGCCCAGCAGCTGCCAGCTGGGGCCTGCGCCGCTCTGATCTCTGCTCCTGTTCCGTATTAAATAACAATATATTTTGCATGACTGCACACTTGGCTTGTAATTTAATCTTGTGCTTCACTTGCCGCTCATAAACCTATTAAGCTTTTTTTGTCATCGGCTGAGCCACCGCTGATTGAATTACGGTCCTTGCACTCAGTGAGACTTGCCATTCCCCGAAGCGGTAACAAGTGATCTGATGATTAATGCCTTGCGGTAACTGTGTGTTTTCTGTTTCCTAATGCGCTTCTGTTAATCTGGAGGATGAAAGACGGGAATCTCATTCTGTCGGTGGAAAACGTGAGGACGCGTCTTGATCTTCATCCAATTAATTGAAGGATTATCGTAGGCATGAGACGTTACTGTCTTTTTGGCCAATAAGCGTCTGAATATCTCTTGGAGAAGTTGATACATTTTTTCGGCCATATTCTAACACTTGCACTTGACGTGAAACAATGTATCCAGAATGTGTATTAGAAATGGGCATAGCGGACATCTGTCTAGGTATGTAGATGCAACTCCCTCCTCCAGGCTCCCCTACCCTCTCCCCTCTCTCACCTCTTCCCCCTCTTTTATGGCCAGCCTCCTCTCGGCTCCTCCCTCCACCATCTTTGATTGAGCGCCATAGAATTGTAGTTCAAAAACCTGGTTGTGAACTACAATTCCATAGCTTTCATCCTGTAGTTCTTCCATGATGGTCACAACGCCGTGGGTGCCGGTAACACTGTTATACAGCAATCATCCATCCGATAGGAAACCTGTTTAAAAGTGTTACTGGCACCAACGGCATCACAACCGGTTTCTTTTAGCGGCGCGATGGCAGCTGCATTTTGCAGGCGTCTCTTAGCAACACCAGGGCGGCTATGTCACTACGAAATGTCAGCGCTTACATCTTTTCGCGACACCGGAGAGAAAAGCTGCCATCACTCAGAGACGCCGGCACCTACAAATTGCAGCTTATTTGACTCGAGGCTAAAGCTTTCTTTAGTCTCAAAGTCTCCATTCGATGCTAATGCAATAGGATTTGGCGCTTTAGCCCAAATAGCCACCCCTAGCAATGCCCCTGCATATATATACAGTTGTGTTCAAAATTATTCAACCCCCACTGAAATTGAGTGTTTTGGCCAGTTTGACATTGATTTTGATCATTCAGTCATCTTGCTTACAATTAAATCAAAGAGGCACGTGTAGGTTAGACAAATATAACATAACATTTATAATGAAATAACCACAAATGTATTTTCTGTGCTCACATCATTATCAGTTTTATTCAACCCCCAAGTGACATTCAATCTCAGTACTTAGTACAACATCCTTTTACAGTTATAACCGCTTTTAAACGTGAAGCATAGCTTGACACAAGTGTCTTGCAGCGATCTACGGGTATCTCCGCCCATTCGTCATGGGCAAAAGCCTCCAGTTCAGTCACATTCTTAGGCTTGCGCACTGCAACTGCTTTCTTTAAGTCCCACCAGAGGTTCTCAATCGGATTTAAGTCAGGTGACTGCGATGGCCACTCCAAAATGTTCCAGCCTTTAATCTGCAACCATGCTCTAGTGGACTTGGAGGTATGCTTGGGATCATTGTCCTGTTGAAAGGTCCAACGTCTCCCAAGCCTCAGGTTTGTGACGGACTGCATCACATTGTCATCCAGTATATCCTGGTACTGAAGAGAATTCATGGTACCTTGCACACGCTGAAGCTTCCCTGTACCTGCAGAAGCAAAACAGCCCCAAAGCATGATTGACCCCCCACCATGCTTCACAGTAGGCAAGGTGTTCTTTTCTTCATAGGCCTTGTTCTTCCTCCTCCAAACATAGCGTTGATCCATGGGCCCAAACAGTTCTAATTTTGTTTCATCAGTCCACAGAACACTATCCCAAAACTTGTGTGGTTTGTCCACATGACTTTTGGCATACTGCAGTCGACTCTTCTTATTCTTTGGAGACAGCAAGGGGGTGCGCCTGGGAGTTCTGGCATGGAGGCCTTCATTACGCAGTGTGCGCCGTATTGTCTGAGCTGAAACTTCAGTACCCACATCTGACAAATCTTTTCTCAGTTCCTCAGCAGTCACACGGGGACTTTTCTCCACTCTACGCTTCAGGTAGCGCACAGCAGTCGAAGTCAGTATCTTCTTTCTGCCACGACCAGGTAGCGTTTCAACAGTGCCCTTTGCCTTGAATTTGCGAATGATGCTTCCTAGGGTTTCTCTTGGTATGTTTTACATCTTTGCAATCTTCTTATAGCCATTGCCCTTCCTGTGAAGAGTAATCACCTCTTCTCTTGTCTTCCTGGACCATTCTCTTGACTTCACTATGTTTGTAACCACACCAGTAAATGTCTAGAAGGAGCTGAGTATTACAGTCATTTTAAAGCTGCCTAATTGGTGCTTATTATGCTTTATTGCTGCTCCAGTGACATCCACAGGTGTTTTCAATACCTGATTGAAAACACTTGAATGAACCTCTGTTCTTCAGAGTGGTAGTCTTTAAGGGGTTGAATAATTGTGTCAATGAAGAATTCACAAAAGAAACATTTACTACTGTATTACAAAACCAATTGATGTCATTTTAGTTGCATATGGTTCTTTAAAAAGTCCTTGTAGGATTTCATTCTGAATACAATTACAAATGTACACTAAATTCCCTAAAACCCTTTACAGCATAGGGGGTTGAATAATTTTGAACACAACTGTATATGTGTTTTGGGTCTTTTCCCAGATTTTTAACCCTTACGATCAAATAACTACATGGGTCGGATCCTGCTGTCAAAGGAACACAGATGGAATTCCTCCTTCCGGCCCACGGGGCTCCGGAGCTATCCATGGTGCTGATTCAAAACCAAGGACAGCAGCCCCATTGGGCTCCGGAACTATCTATGCTGCTGAACCATACATGGTTATTCAAAGAGAATCGAAAAGTCATTTGTAGTGATCAGAATGAGATTATTAGCAATGCAATATCTTTATGTGCCGCATAATGTCTGTGTATGGCAATTACAGCAACACCTTGTATCTGTATGTGCCGCATAATGCCTGTGTATGGCAGTTACAGTAACACCTTGTATCTGTATGTGCCGCATAATGCCTGTGTATGGCAATTACAGCAACACCTTGTATCTGTATGTGCTGCATAATGCCTGTGTATGGCAATTACAGCAACACCTTGTATCTGTATGTGCTGCATAATGCCTGTGTGTGGCAATTACAGTAACACCTTGTATCTGTATGTGCTACATAATGCCTGTGTATGGCAATTACAGCAACACCTTGTATCTGTATGTGCCGCATAATGCCTGTGTATGGCAGTTACAGTAACACCTTGTATCTGTATGTGCCGCATAATGCCTGTGTGTGGCAATTACAGTAACACCTTGTATCTGTATGTGCTGCATAATGCCTGTGTATGGCAATTACAGCAACACCTTGTATCTGTATGTGCTGCATAATGCCTGTGTGTGGCAATTACAGTAACACCTTGTATCTGTATGTGCTGCATACTGCCTGTGTATGGCAAATACAGCAACACCTTGTATCTGTATGTGCTGTATAATGTCTGTGTATGGCAATTACAGCAACACCTTGTATCTGTATGTGCTGCATAATGCCTGTGTATGGCAATTACAGCAACACCTTGTATCTGTATGTGCTGCATAATGCCTGTGTATGGCAAATACAGCAACACCTTGTATCTGTATGTGCTGCATAATACCTGTGTATGGCAATTACAGCAACACCTTGTATCTGTGCTGCATAATGCCTGTGTATCTGTGCTGCATAATGCCTGTGTATCTGTACAACAACTTGTATCTGTACTGTACAGGGATTTTCACACATTATACCTCCTGAATCTTATCCCTTTACAGCAACGACTGACCCCACAGCTCTCCCTGTATTCTGCAAATCCCTGGCTGATGTAATACTGTATTAAAGTTTGCTGAGCTTTTAGTTATAATGGGTGTGAGAGATGCTTAATGTAGCTTGTTTACAGTACAATAGAGTGAAAAGGAGAGAGATGAGACAGTGGATTTTGTTTCTTCACGGGGGGCTCATTAATCTTGCTTTAAAAAGGGGTGACATTTTTGGTTTTGATATGATAATGATTGCTTTTCAATGTAAAAACAGTTACTGTAAGTAAAGCCTCAAGAAACAATTTGCTTCAGTGACACTAGTGAACTTCACGTTGTACTCGACGCTCGGCACATTTACTTTCCGTATTTTGTGGCATCAGCTCAGAAGAAGATCTTTGATGATGGTCTGTTTTCAATGCTCCTCTCACGCCGCTCCGGTGCAAGTTCAACCACAGTGTTACTATGTTTATACAAATCACTTCCATCATGAAAACCTTCGATCTGGTTGTCTTTCAGCTCGGATGTTTGGATTCCATGACGACAGATCGGTAGTAATTGGTGTGACCTCCATCAAAGTGAAAGACGCCTGAATCCGGGACGTCCTAATAGAGAGAGGCATTACACAAACATTTCACTCATCTCACTTCCTATTTTTCTAAGACTGGGTCTGACGTTGGAATGTACCACGTCGGGGGTGAAACAACATTTCTACATGCGGATCTGATCTGGAGGAAAGTTCAGTGCTCAGTAAACGTGTTTTATCTGTATAGGGTCCAAGCTGAGCTTCTGTTTGATAAAGTGTGAGAGATGGACAGATATATATGCTCCCTGGCCAGAAAAAAGGCCTCCACCTGGATGTAACTCAGCCAATAGGTGCTCACCTTCCATTGGATAATTACTGCAGTGATTAATATGTTTCAGCATAAAATGAGGTCATGTGACTCTCTGAATATACTGAATGAGCAGGTTTTTCCATCAATGGGTTTTTTCTCCCCTGATGGCACAGCGGGCATATTCCAAGATGGCAGTGCCAGGATTCATCGGGCTCAAATTGTGCAAGAGTGGTTGAGGGAGCATGAGACATCATTTTCACACATGGATTGGCCACCGCACAGTCCAGACCTTAACCTCATTGAGGTTACTCTTTGGTAGGCTTGTGCACCGATTTTTTTTTCGGTTTGATTCGGTTCGATTTGTTCGGATGTTTAAAATTTTTGATTCGGCTCGTTTCGACCGATTTCTGTTTCGATTCGGTTCGGCTCGTTTTTCGTGTAAATGTTTTTTTAGGAATATCGACCATTTTTCGTGTTTTCGTGTCACTTTGCTCGTTTTTTGTATCGACTTTTCGGAAATTTCGGAAATTTTCGTTTTTTCGGAACGTCTGTTCTCCTTGTTTCAAAGTGTCTACGATAATTCTGGCGATTCTATCGTGTTTTTTTTTATTAAATAAAGATCCTTTTTTTCTTATGAATAATTGAATATACATTTCACAACTTTATTTAATCATATTAAAATGGTATGAAAGCCAAGGAACAAAAAAAATGAACAAAACGATTTAAAAAACGCTAAACTGACCCGAATGCCACAAGAAACAAGTGATACGCATTTACAAATACAAAATTTACAGAATCAGCGATATAACCGATAATAGTTAAATATACGATTTCCAGAATTACCGAAATGGAACCGAAATCACGAATGGAACCGAAATCATGAATAGAGCAAAAATAAATTTCGATTTGACACATTTCAAGTCCATTCGAAAAATCCAAAAAATTTTCGTTTCGGCTCGGAAAACTTTTTGGATCTATCGGTTTTCGGGTCTGACCCGATTTGGAAATTCGGCCGAATCCGAAGACACGAATCGGGAAATTTCGTGAAAATTCCGAAATTCCGAAACCCGAAACGCACATCCCTACTCTTTGGGATAATGTGCTGGAGAAGACTTTACGCAGCGCCGCGACTCTCCCATCATCAATACAAGATCTTGGCCACAAATTAATGCCACTCTGGACGCCAATAAATGCTGTGACATTGCATGGGCTTATCGACACGATGCTGCGGCGAATGCGTGCCGCACTCACAGCAAAAGGCGACCCCACCAAATATTACAGCGTGTGACTTATTGTTTGACCAGGCAGCGTGTATATATATATATTAATTTATTTATATAGTATTTTACCAGGAAGGATACATTGAGATTTCTCTCGTTTTCAAGTATGTACTTATATATATATAGAGAAAGAATGAGCCTTTTCCCAAGTAACACCTTTGTAGATTAAAGGCTCTCCCAGTCTGCTGTTGGTTTTGGTCCCTGAACACTCACACGGTATACAGTATACGTTTATTAAGGTGCACGTTTATTAAGGTACTGTTGACACCGGGCCCTCTGCTCGCCACATCTGCCGGCTCAGCAGCTTCTCTTCAGCTCGCTAAACATTTTCATGATTTTGTTCTGCGAATATGATATTTTCCTTTTCCAGCTCAAATCTTTTCTTCGCGCCAGCATTTCCTATTAGGAATATTTCTGGTCCCTGCTGACTATGAACTTCTGGGTTTTTTTCATCTTGCTCCGTGCGAGCTATTCACCGCCAGCTGTCCGTGCCCCCTCCGCAAACCCTCCTTAGTTCACTGCCAAGAATGTGTATGGGAAGAAAACGTACACTTTAAACAATGTGTTAAAATGCTGAGACATAGTAGCACTGAAGAAGGATAATATCCAGGAAAAAGCATATAGGAGAGAAAAAAAGCAAGAAAATGAGCAGTGGAAAGCGAGAGAAAATGCAAAACATGTAATTACAGATCCTCCTACTTTAATATTAACCCCTTCACTACCAAGTGATTTTCCAAAAACCCATTGTCAGGAACCAGTGTTTTTTTTTAATAATTTTTCATTATTTATACTGTAAGAAATATTTGGGCATATTCCCAGGGTATTTCTTACTGTAATAAACCTACGTGGCCAGTAGATGGTGGCATCTAATGCCAAATCAAGTAACAGCTGCAGCTCTCTGGGGATTTTGGCATCTGGATTAACACGGTTTATCCAATCTACACTATTATTGTTACCTTGTTTGCAAAGTGTCAACAGAATTTACAGCACTGCCATAAACAGATGCAGCAGGTGAATAATATCTGACAAAAAGGATGAAAATGACAAATGAAGGGCCCTATTACAATCTTCGCGCATACATTTGCGCCCGCGCAAAAACGCATTAACGCGAGGGGCAAAACTTTTCGTGCAGAACGTCGTATTACAATCTCAGTGCAACAATCGCGCGTATACGTCTACCGCGGGTGAACCTGCGCGAGCTTACTGTACTTTGCGCGTCCTATACTTAACATTGTGAGCGCAAATGCGTTTGTGCGCTGGTACGCGGATGGTATTACAATCTATACGCAATTTGTAACGCATAGCCTTTGCGCGCATCATTTTAGCAACTCCTAAAAGCTGGTGTTAATGGCAAATTCTATCAACCTGCCGAACGCAAATACACCAGCCCAAAAAACAAATACGCAGCAAAGTATAGTTACACATTCTACACATACCCAAACCAATAAAATGGAGAAGTTGTGTGTGTTTTTTTTATTGATGCAGCATATATGCGCAGATTGACTATGACAGGCGCAAAAAGTTAACGTGAGATAATTGTGGTTCTTAATTATGATTTCTGAATCACGTGAAAAAAACAGTCCGCACACCGATTTCTGCACGCAACGTTGCTGCGCGCACGTTTTTGCGCGTCCGTTTTATACGCGGTATTTTTTGGGGGATGAAAAAATGCGCGAGGATTGCGTTCTGCGTGCGTTTTTGCGTGAAGAATGTAATAGAGCCCAAATGTTTAATTAATTTCATGCTAACCTGAGTTTTATTTCATCCATCTGTAGACATTCCCCGCCAACCACTCTCTGTACGCCACCAGAATATATGAAAATATGGTAAAAAGGGTTAAAATAAGGGGATCTCAGCTTCCAAAAAACACAATAGAATATAAAAATAATGTATGCTTGAGGTGTGTGTGTGTCCAATACTCTCTGGTATCAGATACTCAGGTACACGGCACTGGCGCAAAATCTATAATAACGCAAGTGACAGGAGTTGTTATTTGGCAACAATTAAACAGCAGCACATTTCCCAAATCTTCTGTAAGAGATTTGTGGTAGAACACTTCACTCTCTCCTGATTAAAAAGAGAGAAGAATGAGCAGCTCTGACTTACCAGGCATTTTCAATGTAACTCCATTCCAAGCAGTTTATTTTGTTTCTGGTTGTTTGTTGTTTGTTTGTGCTCCATAAGAGGGCAGTAAAACTCTAATATTGATGCAATCTCAATAAACACAAACCCCGGCAGATTTCTAACCACAGCTGTCAAGGTTTTTTTTCCTATGTTGCTCATATATTCGCTCAGGTGGTATTTATGATCAATGAACAATCCATCGATACAGTATAAATTATCATTATTATTAATCATAACAGAATATGTAATAAAAATACCCAGAGATCAAAGTATGAACTTTATCTGAGGTGCCTTACAGATATCCTCTGTACAACTACAAGCATTTATAAAGTGCAAACAGTTTCCGTAGCGCTGTACAATGGATAGGACAAAAAAAAATTTACCAAATGGGTTAGCCCCACTGAGAACAATGGGAGAAGAGGATCCTTCACAAGAGCTTACAATCAAAGGGGAATTATTATCAGAGTTGGGCCTAGGTTTAAGCAAACACAGATGGGCATGACCCTACTATATTTGGTTAAAAAAATAAACAATACTCAAGTGAATACCCAAACCATCAGCATGGCATGAGGAAATAGATACAGTTGTGTTCAAAATTATTCAACCCCCAATGCTGTAAAGGGTTTTAGGGAATTTAGTGCACATTTGTAATTGTATTCAGAATGAAATCCTACAAGGACTTTTTAAAGAACCATATGCAACTAAAATGACATCAATTGGTTTTGTAATACAGTAGTAAATGTTTCTTTTGTGAATTCTTCATTGACACAATTATTCAACCCCTTAAAGACTACCACTCTGAAGAACAGAGGTTCATTCAAGTGTTTTCAATCAGGTATTGAAAACAGCTGTGGATGTCACGGAGCAGCAATAAAGCATAATAAGCACCAATTA
>CM019070.1:14732470-14734970 GCA_009667805.1 Leptobrachium leishanense
GATACAGAGATAGATATAGATAGATAGATAGATTGATAGATACAGATAATATATATGTACACTATATTGCCAAAAGTATTCGCTCACCCATCCATATGTGAGTCAAGGCAGGTGAGCGAATACTTTTGGCAATATAGTGTAGATACAGAGATACAGTGGCAAGAAAAAGTATGTGAACCCTTTGGGATTACGTGGAGTTTTGCATGAATTGGTCATAAAATGTGCTCTGATCTTCATCTAAGTCACAACAATTTGAAAAACACAGTCTGCTTAAAATAATACAACACAAACATTATATGTTTTCATGTGTTTATTGAACATAACATACAAACATTCACAGTGCAGGGTGGAAAAAGTATGTGAACCCCTAGCCTAATGACTTCTCCAAGAGCTAATTGGAGCCAGAAGTGAGCCAACCTTGAGTCCAATCAGTGTGATATTGTTGGATGTGTTGCTGAAAGCTGTCCTGCCCTTTAAAAACACACACCAGTTTTGGGTTTACTGGTTTCAAGAAGCACTGCCTGATGTGAATCATGCCTCGCAAAAAATAGCTCTCAGAAGACCTACGATCAAGAATTGTTGACTTGCATGAAGCTGGAAAGGGTTAAAAAAGTATCTCCAAAAGCCTTGATGTTCATGTGTCCACGGTAAGACAGACTGTCTACAAATGGAGAAAGTTCAGCACTGTTGCTACTCTCCCTAGGCATGGTCATCCTGTAAAGATGACTGCAAGAGCACAGCGCAGAATGCTTAATGAGGTAAAGAAGAATCCTAGAGTGTCAGCTAAAGACTTACAGAAATCTCTGGCACATGTTAACATTTTTGTTGACACATCTACAATAAGGAAATCATTAAACAAGAATGGAGTACATGGGGGACACCACGGAGGAAGCCATTGCTGTCCAAAAAGAATATTGAAGCACGTTAGAAGTTTGCAAAAGAGCACCTGGATGTTCCACAGCACTACTGGCAAAATATTCTGTGGACAGATGAAACCAAAATTGAGTTGTTTGGAAAAAACACACAACACTATCAGGGTTATTCAGAGAGCGTGAAAAGCAGGAGAATGACTGGAGAATAAACTGGAGAATGAAAAATTCTAGGTCAAAATACCCGATTTGGAAAGTGAGATGAAAGGGAGAATTTTTCTGGTTTGGCTATTTTGACCTAGAATTTTTCATTCTCCAGTCATTCTCCTGCTTTTCACGCTCTCTGAATAACCCTGTATGTGTGGAGAAAAAAAGGCACAGCACACCAACATCAAAACCTCATCCCCACTGTAAAACATGGCGGAGGGAGCCTCATGGTTTGGGGCTGCTTTGCTGCCTCAGGGCCTGGACGGATTGTTGTCATTGATTGAAAATGAATTCCAGATTTTATCAAGACATTTTGCAGGAAAACGTAAGACCATTTGTCCGCCAACTGAAGCTCCGCAGAGGATGGGTGATGCAACAGGACAATGACCCAAAGCATACAAGTAATTCAACATAAGAATGGCTTCAACAAAACAAACTACGCCTTCTGGAGTGGCCCAGTCAGAGTCCTGACCTCAACCCGATTGAAATGCTGTGGCATGACCTTAACCCCTTAACGCCGCAGGACGTACATTTACGCCCTGCATTAGGCGGGCTTTGACGCCGCAGGATGTAAATGTACGTCCTCGGCGTTTACAGCCCCCCTCCGGTAATACTTACCTCCTCCGGTCGCTCCCACGCTGCTCTGACTCCCGCGGAGTCAGATCAGTGTGATCCCTCCTCCGGCGCTGTGACGTCATCGCGCCGGTGGCACGATGACGTCAGTTTCAGGCGTCCCCCCCCGCCGGAGCAGGGGAAGCGCCTGAAGGGGAGGGGGGGATCCTTTGGATCCCTCTATCTCCCCATCGCCGGGGACAAGGCGGCTGTGGCCAGCATCGCTGGAAGGGTCACAGCCTGACCTTTCCAGCGATGTATGGGGGGTTAACCCCTTAGCTGCCAGGTCGCGACCGGGCACTAATTTGTGCCCGATCGCGGCCTATTTCCGGTGGGGGCCGCCATCTTGGATGGCAGCCCCACCTCTGGGTCCCCCCTGGTCAACTGACTCATCGCGCCATGCGCGATGATGTCAGTTAACCAGGGAACCCCCTAGCTGCAAAGGGATTTCCTATGGAAATCCCTTGCAGGAGATAGGGGGGTTCTTTGAACAACATATAATGTTTGTGTTGTATTATTTTAAGCAGACTGTGTTTTTCAAATTGTGACTTAGATGAAGATCAGAGCACATTTTATGACCAATTCAAGCAAAACTCCACGTAATCCCAAAGAGTTCACATACTTTTTCTTGCCACTGTAGATAGATAGATAGAGAGATAGATAGATACAGAGATAGATACAGAGAAAGATATAGATAGATTGATAGATACAGATATATATATATATATAATATATATATATATATATATATACTATATTGCCAAAAGTATTCTCTCACCCATCCATATGCGAGTCAAGGCAGGTGAGCGAAT
>CM019070.1:14742470-14894970 GCA_009667805.1 Leptobrachium leishanense
AAATCGGTCGAAACGAGCCGAATCGAAAATTTTAAACATCTGAACAAATCGAACCGAAAAAAAAATCGGTGCACAAGCCTACTATGAGGTGGTACAGAGTGAGGCCTCCCACTTCCAGTCCCTAGGACACGTGCTTCTCTATGGAGACCTCAACGCAAGGACAGGAAGAGAAAAGGACTATGTGACCTCAGATGGGAACACATACAATTTGGGAGCCGCAAACTACTGTCGGGAGTCAATACAGGCGCAAAGACACAGCTATGACAATACAACCAACGAGAGTGGAAGAAAATTGCTGAATTTGTGTCGGAGTCTCGGGCTTTACATCCTTAATGGCCGCACCAAGGGAGACTCTCTGGGAAGGTATACATTAAGCTCCCATGTAGGAAACAGTGTGGTCGACTATGCAATCACGGATATGAACTCCACTCACATCAACGCCTTCACCGTCACCCCACAAACACACCTGTCAGACCACAGCCAACTAATGCTTTATATTAAATCCTCAAACAAACCATCCTCAAAACCCCATCAGAGCGGACTGTACAACGTCCCACCATCGTTCAAATGGACCAGACACTCTACCATAGCCTACAGAGAGGTCATCAACAGACCCGACATCAAAGGTCAGCTAACAGTCTTTCAAAACCATACCTATGTACTAAGTCCCCAGGGAGTGAACCAAGCAGCAAAGGACCTCCACAGCATACTACACACCATCGCAGAGACCTCCAACATTAAAAAAGTCAAATTCAAGAAATCATCCAATAAACAACCCAATAAATGGTTTGACAAAGAATACAGAACACTAAGAAACAACCTACGAACAGTCTCAAATAAAAAACACAGAGACCCCGACAACATTGACCTGAGGATCACACATGGTGTCCTGCAGAAAAACTATAAACAAATCCTCAAAAAGAAAAAACAAAACCTCATCTCCCAAAACCTTCAACAACTGGAAGAGGCTCTTCAGGATAACTCTTTCTGGGAAACCTGGAGTCAAATCGGCTCAGGATACAAGAAAAAACACCTCCACATCCAAAATGGCAACATCTGGCTCAACTACTTCAAGAGCCTGTACAAAGACATTCCCAAAGAGGTGCTAACTGGGGAACAGGAACACATCATCAGAAGACTACATGAACTGGAGGAAAAAATCAAGGATTTCCAAAACCCATTAGATACACCCATTACACCCCAAGAAGTAGCAGAAAAAATTCAAGATCTGCGAAGTAAAAAAGCCAGCGGGATGGATGGAATTCTTCCAGAGATGATTAAACACGGCTTTCCAGAGGTACACGACGCAATATGTAAAGTTTTCAACCTGGTCCTGAGCGTTGGATTCTACCCTCAAGTATGGAACCAAGGCCTCATAACACCCATCCATAAGAGTGGAGACCAATATGATCCAGCCAACTACAGAGGGATATGTGTCAGCAGCACACTGGGAAAACTGTTCAATAGCATCCAGAACAAAAGAATCCTCAGCTTCCTGACACAGCATAACGTCCTCAACAGAAGCCAAGCAGGGTTCATGCCAAACCATCGCACTACAGATCACATCTACACCCTGCACAGTCTCATCAAGGACCATGTCCACAATACAAAACATGGGAAAATATTTGCTTGCTTTGTGGACTTTAAGAAGGCCTTTGACTCAGTGTGGCACCCAGGCCTTTTCCTCAAACTACTGGAGAGTGGAATAGGAGGGAAAACATATGACATCATCAAGAGCTCATATAATGAGAACTTCTGCAGCATAAAGGTGAATGGGAAGAGAACAGAGTACTTCCGACAGGCTCGTGGAGTCAGACAAGGCTGCAGCCTAAGTCCAACCCTCTTTAACATCTACATCAATGGACTGGCTGAAGCTCTAGAATCCTCCTCAGCACCAGGACTAACTCTACATGACACCGAGGTGAAGTTCCTGTTGTATGCAGATGACCTCCTATTACTGTCACCAACAGAGAGAGGTCTACAAGACAGCCTGGAAGTGCTGGAAAAATACAGTGCGGCATGGACACTACCCATCAACCAAAAGAAAACAAAGGTCATGGTTTTCCAAAGGAAGAACGCAAAAACCAAGAGTTCCTCTTTCACACTTAATGACTGCACTCTTGATGAAGCCAACAGCTACACATACCTCGGCCTAGAAACAAACCGATCGGGAAGTTTCAAACCAGCCATAGAGGCCCTAAGAGACAAGGCGCGTAGAACCTTCTATGCCATCAGGAGAAACCTCTACAAACTAAAACCACCTGTAAGAGTCTGGCTTAAAATCTTTGATAGCGTCATCACTCCAATCGTTCTTTATGGCAGTGAAGTATGGGGCCCCATCACCTACCTTGACCAACCCAAATGGGACACCAGCCCAACAGAAATATTCCATCTGGAATTCTGCAAGAACCTCCTCCAAGTCCCTCGGAGCACCTCTAACAATGCTTGCCGGGCCGAGCTGGGCAGACTCCCCTTACTTCTTGCAGTACAGAAGAGGGCGCTATCATACTGGGACCATCTAAACATCAGCAGCCTCAACTCATACCACCATAAAGCCCTACTGGCCAACAAGGACCATCCAAAACCATGTGGGCTGCAACAACTCATATCCACCCTGATCATCCAAAGCCCCCATGAAGGCAACCTAACAAAATATCAAATAAAGGCCCTAATTAACGATTCCAGGGAAAACTATATCAGAGAATGGAGACATGATATAGCAAACTCCAAAAAAACTCACCATTTACCAATCCTTACAGAGGGAATACAAACTGGCCCCATACCTGGAGGTACTACAAGACCCCAAGGACAGACAAATCCTGAGCCGGTACAGACTGAGCGCCCACAGCCTGGAAATTGAATCAGGGCTGCATAGACAGACCTACAAGCCCAGGGAGAATAGACTGTGCCAGCATTGTGACCAGGGGGCCCTGGAAGATGAGGTCCACTTCCTCCTACAGTGCCCCAAGTACTCAGCACTGAGGGAAACTCACTTCCAGAGACTCTCCGCTCTCATCCCGGACTTCACCTCTATAGAAGAGACGAGGAAACTCCACATCATACTGGGAGAAGAGACGAGGAAACTCCACATCATACTGGGAGAAGAGACGAGGAAACTCCACATCATACTGGGAGAAGAGACGAGGACTCCACATCATACGGGAGAAGAGACGTGGAAACTCCCCATCATACTGGGAGAAGAGGAGCCGGCGGTGAAAATATCTGCCCAATACGTCGCAGAATGTCACAGACTGAGAGGAACATGAGAGATCCTGGACTTATAAATCCCCAACACGGACTTGCCCCCATCCCCCTTGACATCATCCCTTACCCCTGATAATATCCATGGACTTGCCCATTCCCCCCCATATATATGTCCCACTACCCCCCTCCTCCCCATATGCTTTGGCAATGCTAAAATGTATTTGGTCCTGCCAATAAAGCTTATTTTGATTTGATTTGATTTGATTTGATTTGTGTTTAGGTGTGTTACGCTTTGTTACAGTGTGTCACAGTGTGTTACATTGTGTTATCCACTGGCTCCAGGATACAATATATAATATACTGTGACTCTACCACACAGTGCAATACAGACTCTGTATATATGTAATTCTAGCATAATACAGACTGATTATACAATACAGCGTTTATATACATGTATACTGTGTATATATAATTCTAGAACAATAAATAATAATTAAAATATGTGGTTGTGTCACCTTTTGCTGTGATTGCATCACGCATTCGCCACGGCATCATGTCAATAAGCTCATGCAATGTCACAGCATTTATTCCCATCCAGAGTGGCATTAATTTGTGGCAAGATGATTGTATTGATGATGGGAGAGTCGCGGCGCTGCGTAAAGTCTTCTCCAGCACATTATCCCAAAGATTAACCTCAATGGGGTTAAGGTCTGGACTGTGCGGTGGCCAATCCATGTGTGAAAATGATGTCTCATGCTCCCTCAACCACTCTTGCACAATTTGAGCCCGATGTATCCTGGCATTGCCATCTTTGAATATGGCCGCTGTGCCATCAGGGGAGAAAAAACCCATTGATTGAAAAACCTGCTCATTCAGTATATTCAGGGAGTCACATGACCTTATTTTTGGGCGTATAATGTTACTTAACCTAGACCTGATCAACTGAAGCCCCCCCAGATTACTACAGGCTTGTACGGCAGGCGATTACTTTTGTTTTGGCCAGAAATTGTATATATATATAAACTCAAGATTCAGTTCATCAAGTTCTACAGTAACCCTATGTGTTCTGTATTACGCCGTGTTCTGAGTTATGTATATACTGGGTTGAGTCTCCTTTACACTGTTTCCTTGGGCCAGTTATAGAGAGGTCACTCTGTATTAGAGCAGATGCTGGAGCCAGTCTTTGTTATATTCTGTGCTGGAACCACTAATGTTTTCTGGATACATTCTTTATTGACGTTAGCCCTTGAACCAGGCTTTATTCTTCTGTCCTGGGACCAGTCTGTGTTTTTCTATATTCTGCCTCATTTTAAATGACACAGTATCCAGGCGCCTGTCTGCGTTATGGACTGGCTCCTAATTAAGGTATAACACAGACTGGCTCCCACATACTGTGTAATATGAAGGGAAGCCTCGGGCTTATTTTGATATTGTGCTGCGAAACGCTTAACTTTCTCTTAATAATAATAATAATAATTCCACCCCATACTAACAGCACCAACGGACTCCATCATTCACCAGCACATCCCACCCAGGGCCCTATTACGAATCTTGCTCTAAACTTACCGTCTGGAGCCACCATTCCAACCTTATCACAATCTTAGCTTGTGGCTCGGAGATTGCGGCTCTTTTCTATACCTTACGGGTTCTTATACTTTATATACATTGTATAAAGCCACTAATAACAACACAAAGCAGGAACAGCGACCGGTAGCTCCCTATTCTCAGCAGCACTGAATGGCGTCTCTTGGAGAGATGGCACACCTATACACCCACCCACACATACCTAAACCCTCACCCACACCTAATTACCACCTTATACCTAAACACACAGACCTACAAAAACATCCCTATACATATCCTTACCAGCCCCAACACCCAGGCCTGAACATAAACATATTGAGGCAGCGATCGGTCTGTGTATCAGCCGGATTCATTGCCTTCTCCTTTACAGAGTCCCAAATCCTGGCGCACTGTTTGTAAGTTGCGCTATATCAGTGTCAGAGCGACTGGGAAACGAGAATGGTCACTGACTCCGCCACCAGGGCTGGTGCTAGACTATTTTGTGCCCTAGGCAAAACTAGCTACTTGCGCCCCCCCCAGAAAATAATTATCAACTGTTGAAATACGGGGGGAGGACACACACACTTTGTGCAGAGGGACACACACACTGTGGGGACGACAAGACACACTCTGAGCACGGGGGCCGCATATGGTCATTGGGTGCCCATCCTACCCCTCCACTGGCTGAGCCTGGGATTGGTCTATTCCTCTTTCTTTCCTCTGCCCTCTATACCTCTTTCTTTAACCTTTTCTTTCCTCTGTCGCTTTCTTTCCTTTGCCCTCTGTGCCGCTTTCTTTCCTTTGCCCTCTGTGCCGCTTTCTTTCCTTTGACTTCTGTGCCGCTTTCTTTTCTTTGTCCTCTGTGCCTCTTTCTTTACTTTGCCTTCTGTGCTGCTTTCTTTCCTTTGTCCTCTGTGCCTCTTTCTTTTCTTTGCCCTCTGTGCCTCTTTCTTTCCTCTGCCTCTTTCTTTCCTTTGTCCTCTGTGCCTCTTTCTTTCCTTTGTCCTCTGTGCCTCTTTCTTTCCTTTGTCCTCTGTGCCGCTTTCTTTCATTCTTGCCTCTTTCTTTCCTTTGCCCTCTTTGCCTCTTTCTTTCCTTTGCCTTTTTCTTTCCTTTTCCCTCTGTGCCTCTTTCTTTCCTTTGCCCTCTGTGCCTCTTTCTTTCCTTTGTCCTCTGTGCCTCTGTAACGTTGGGGGCTTCCAGCCTTTCCGGTGTGCTTGACAGCAGCATGTCTGATGCTGCTCGCTCACCAACACCCGGTTTAAATTGAAACAGGCAGGGAGGTGGCTGCATGAGGCGCGGCTTGAGAGGGGGCCGCGGTCTGGTGAAAGTCTTTTAAAAACCAACAGTTCCTTCTAAGCAGTGCCAGATCGTGGTTATCCATACCTGAGCTTCTTGTACCTGAATTCTCTCGTGATTTAACCTGTTATTGACCTCTGCTTGTTTTCTAACTATTCTGCCTTCCGTTGCCTTAGACTATTTCCTCGTACTACGCTCCTGCACTGATATCGACCCGGCTATTCCATTTGACTATTCTATACTCTGTATTCCTGATTCTGGCTCGTCTGACTACCCCCGTGTTGCTGACCTGGTTTTGTATTACGACATTGTCTTTGACTAACCTCTTTCTGTCTAGCTAGTATACATATACCTGGCCAATTTTTAAGGACCAGACAGTTAGGGATTCCTTTACGGCTACCCTGTTGTAGTTTTGTGGCTCTGTCGAGTGTTGGGCTTTAAGGACTGCGTAGTGGCATCCGGGAACCGTGACAGCCTCTTTCTTTCCTTTGCCCTCTGTGCCTCTTTCTTTTCTCTGCCTCTTTCTTTCCTTTGCCCTCTTTGCCTCTTTCTTTCCTCTGCCTCTTTCTTTCCTTTGCCCTCTGTGCCTCTTTCTTTCCTCTGCCTCTTTCTTTCCTCTGCCTCTTTCTTTCCTCTGCCTCTTTCTTTCCTCTGCCCTCTGTGCCTCTTTCTTTTCTCTGCCTCTTTCTTTCCTCTGCCTCTTTCTTTCCTTTGCCCTCTGTGCCTCTTTCTTTCCTCTGCCTCTTTCTTTCCTCTGCCCTCTGTGCCTCTTTCTTTTCTCTGCCTCCTTCTTTCCTTTGCCCTCTGTGCCTCTCTTTCCTCTGCCTCTTTCTTTCCTTTGCCCTCTGTGCCTCTTTCTTTCCTCTGCCCTCTGTGCCTCTTTCTTTCCTTTGCCCTCTGTGCCTCTCTTTCCTCTGCCTCTTTCTTTCCTTTGCCCTCTGTGCCTCTTTCTTTCCTCTGCCCTCTGTGCCTCTTTCTTTCCTCTGCCTCTTTCTTTCCTTTGCCCTCTGTGCCTCTTTCTTTTCTTCATCTGCCTTTTTCTTTTTTTTCTGTGCCTCTTTTTTATTTCTCTTTCCTTTGTGCCTTTTCTTTCTTCCGTGCCTTTCTTTTTTCTTTCTTTCTTCTATGCCTTTCTTTCATCTGCCTCTTATGGCACCTGCATGTCATCTGGTGGTGCCTGCACGTCACCATAAGACGATCACCTTCTGTGCCGCTATCGGAGGTCCACTTTGTGAGCTGCCACTGCCAGCTACAAAAGCAAACAATGAGGGAGGGTACAATAATGGAACCCGGGTTGGGTCCAGCTGCACCCCTAGGTGGCAGTGCGCCCTAGGCAGTTGCCTAGCTTGCCTAGTGGAAGCACCGGCCCTGGCCGTCACAGCACAACTTACAGTGCGTTAGGTCTCATCCTTCTGCTGAGTAAGCATGCGTGGCCCATGCGTCTGCATGCTGCCTCACGATGTGTCGTCTGTCCAACTGGTCAGAATGCAAGCACTTGAGTAGCGTGAGGCCTTAGGCACCTCGACGGCCACCAGCCGACCACCCGTCAAGGAATTCGGCCTACCGGGCAAACGCCCAATACACCAGATGGCCAGCCCAGGCCTGATTATTATTATCATCATTATTATTTATTTAAAGAAAACCAGCAGATTCGGAAGGTCTAAACAAGGCAAGAGGACAGGGGGAAGTACAAAGCAACATGACACAAATAAACAAAACAAAATGTAACAAGACACGGCAGGATTGGATGAGCCCGATGGACAGGGAATTTATAATCTATATATGATACATTGAATTTGAGCAGATTTTTGTAAAGCGATGAGGGCGGATTGCTGTATTTTTGCCTGAATTAGGTCGATATACTCAGAATGGTTTATTTAGGTTTGCCTGAGGTGCCTCGTTTTTTTTCTCTTAAACTGTCTTGGCGAGTGAATAAATCGCTTCTCCTGGGGCTCACATCACTCACTTGCGACTCTGGATTTCAACCAGATATTTCCCGTTAGAGAGGAAAAAGGCTGTCAGCGGCAGGAGAATGGATGCGGAGCCCTCTTGCCATCGAGACGTTTGCATCCTGTCTCTTTCTCCTGAAGCCCAGACTCAAGGTACGTTCTGGGGTTGGGTTTGCTTCAAAGCCTGCAAGAAGAATCGCCGCGGAGAAAATTCCTCTCCGAACTATTCCCGCTGGAGCCAATTGGATTGTGTCCTGGTCGTGGAGGAAATGACTGTCATTGTCCTAATTATGGTGATGGTGATGGGTGAGCGAAAAGGTTGCATCTATTATTTTATTGGATAAATTAAAAGAGGTGCTGCAGCAGCCCAGGACCTGCAGGTACTGGTCAGAGCTAGAGCTGCCATGTTTTCCTGGAAGCCTTATCATGGTTTACACACATGAATAGCACGGCGACACACACTGAGCAGCGCATGAAACCTGCTGCCTTGCAGAAAGTAGAATTCCTACGCTGCAGGAGAATAAACAAACCACTTTTGGGATTCCATATTTTATAAGGGGATGTGATTTAATTCCTGCAGCGTGTGCAGTTAAGGATACTGCGCGGTGCACTTTACCATAAGGGGTTAATCAGAGAGCTCCGAAATGTCACCGACAGTGCTCTCTCGCTCGCTGCACTTCGGCGAGTTAAATTTGCCGACGCTGCGGTGAATTCAGCAT
The DNA here is from genome assembly GCA_009667805.1 of Leptobrachium leishanense. NCBI lineage: Eukaryota > Metazoa > Chordata > Amphibia > Anura > Megophryidae > Leptobrachium > Leptobrachium leishanense. The sequence continues at coordinate 14,751,205 of CM019070.1, forward strand.
TCCCAGGAGGGTCCCTGAAGTCGACCCACTAAATGCATCCTCAGACCGCCACAAAACTGCCGAATCGATTCGAAAAACCACTGCGAAAGCACTGAATTGATTCGAAAAACCGCTGAAAAAAAACTGCCGATCCGCCGAACAGACCGCCGAATCATTCTACAAACTGCAGATGACCCACTGAACACACCGTCGGAAAAAGCCCTCCAAAACAATGCAACTTTTAAAAAGCGTTTTAAAAAAAAAAAAAAAAAAACACTGGTGTATGAAAATGCCTGGAAATAATTTATAAGGTCCTATGAATGACAATAAAAAGGTCCGTTACAGAATTTGAAAGAAAAAATGGCATGTAAATAAAATAATCGGAATCAGAAATTTTACCAAAACAATTCCACAAAATGCCTAAAAAATTCTAAAAATTAAATAAATAAAGAGAATTTTTGCTGGAAAATGTCTGAAAATGATCCTGCACTAGCGATGCACTCAGTGCTTTAGGTGTACCGCTATTGTGGGAGTGTGGAAGAGCAACCGATGCGCAACTTGAACTAAGTTGACCCTCACTGTATGCAGATAGTGGATGAAGGGCAGAGGGATGGGTGAGGGGGCCAATGGATGGGCAGATGGATGGGTCAGTGGATGGATGGATGAATGGACAGATGGATCTAAGGTGGATAGGATGGATGGATGGAGAGAGGGAATGATGGATGGATGGATGGATGGATGGATGGATGGATGGATGGAGAGAGGGAATGATGGATGGATGGAGAGAGGGAATGATGGATGATGGATAGATGAATGGAGAGAGAGAATGATGGATGGATGGTTGGAGAGAGGGAATGATGGATGATGGATGGATGAATGGAGAGAGGGAATGATGGATGGATGGATGATGGATGGATGGAGGGATTGGGGTTGGATGAATGGATGGATGGAGCGAGTGAGGGATAGGTGGTTGGATGGATGGATGAACGGATGGAGGGAGGGTGGGAGGGATGGATGGATGGATGATGGATGGATGAATGGACAGATGGATCTAAGGTGGATAGGATGAATGGAGAGAGGGAATGATGGATGGATGAATGGATGGAGAGAGGGAATGATGGATGATGGATGGATGAATGGAGAGATTGGGGTTGGATGAATGGAAGGATGAGCAAGTGAGGGATAGGTGGTTGGATGGATGAACGGATGGAGGGAGGGTGGGGGAGGAGGGAGGGAGGGATGGATGGATCGATGGATGGTTGCAGGGGTGAACTGACCATTAGCACAAAAATGCACTGCCTGAGTGCCATGGCCAAGGACTGGGCCCCATGATGGCTCCTAAGACTCGATCAGGCCTTTGCGCACTGGCAATGAGCTGCTGCATGTGGAGGTCAGGCGGAGGCTCCCGTTGCCTGCCAGAACCCCACAATAGGGGACCCCATGATTTCCTACCGCTCGGGGGCCTAAAGATAGATAGATGGATGGATGGATGGATGGATGGATAGAGAGAAGCTGGATGGATTGTAGTGTGGCATTGCACTTGCATATGTGTTGTCAGCACAACAGTAGACCTTTGATGCAGAAAAGTACAAAAAAGTGAGAAATAGCTGACTTAAGATGTATGTCCTACCCAGAATTCCCTGCTTCATTCGAAATGTGCAGCAAAGGAGCAGTTTTGGTAAAGTCTCTGGTTTGCTGGACGTACACATGGTTTTGGTTTTTCGCAATATTCTCTTTTGCAGTTTGTGTAGCGGAGGCTTTTAAACTCATTTTTTTTACTCTTTACCTTAACTTTAATAGTGTGAGATAGAAATATATATATATATATATATATATATATATATATATAGAATCCATTGATGCCAGACAGACAGACAGACAGACAGCAAACACGGGGCCACTAATCTATGTTATATGGAGCTCTGTCTTCATTCTTGTTTGTAATTTAAAGGTTCACCTATCCCAAATATTTATCAGTAAAATCTATAATTACTAAACGTATAATTTATCATTCGGACAAGTGATCCGTGTGCTGGATGTTTATAGTCAGACGGACGGTTTATATTCTATGTTTAATGCTTTAGACCACGAGGTTCTCTGCCCGGATCCGGCATCATTTATTTTTGCTTCAAAAGATTCATTTTATCCCGTCCTCTTTCTTTCTGTGGGCGCCGAGTCGGTGATTCGGCATTTGGCTCGGACCGGTGTCGTCTCGGTGAACGTGGCTGGTATATAGGTGGGACCAGATTTTTAGTCCTCATTATGGATTTTTTTGCTCACTTGATAGATTATTATTTTTAGATTGTAAGCTCAGTGGAGCAGGGTCCTCTTTTCCCATCGTTCTCTGTGTGTCAAACCCATTCAGGAGCCGAAGAGGAGGCGCGGCGCGCGGAGAGAAAGGAGGGAGAAAAGGTGAGATTGTAAACCCTAGACCAGGGTCCTCTCTCCCACTGTTCTGTGTGTGTGTAATGTGTATCTATATCAGTTGTTCTGTCTCTCCCGTTGAACAGCGCTACAGAACGTGTTGCCGCTTTATAAATGCTTGTAACTGTAACTGTGAAAAAAATCAACTTGAATAAAAACAGTCAGGGTTATTCAAAGAGATCCGAATTGCTGGAGAAAGGTAACCGAACGCTGAAAATCAGCGTTTGGTTACCTGTCCTGGCCATTCAGCTATCCAGAGAGCAGGCAATTCGCCAAATCCTGGCGAATTGCCTGAACATACGGTGCCTGTTCGAGGGCAGTGAAATCCCCATAGAGAAGCAATGCTTCGGCTATTCAGAGAACACAAACCAGCAGTGAAAGATTCCCGAAATGCCCTGCCATTCGGTGGTTTAATTCGGCAAGTTTATTCAGGCGAATACCATAGGCTTCAATGTTAAAAATATTCCCGTTTTAATTCAATATCTAATAAACCGTTCATTATAAAATTCTGCAGCAAAAAGTCTTTTTATTTATAGATTTTTTAGGATATTTTAAGCATTTTTCTGGATTTTTTTTAAAAAAAACAAATTCAGATTTTACTTATTTTTTCTGTAACAGCCCTTTTTATTATCATTCATTGGATTTTATATGTAAATTTCAGACATTTTCGCTCAGTAGTTTCTTTGCAAACAGCGTGTCACTTTTCAAACATTCAAGCAAACTGTTTTCTAATTTATTCACTTCACTCTTCTGTGGTCTTGGCTTTTTCCGGTGGCTTCGCTGCCTGTGATTGGCTCCTGCTCGGGGTTTTCCGTGGGTTAATCCAGTTGGTTTTGCGGGTTTTCGGCGTGCATTCGCCGGGTTTTGCGGTTAGTTTTTGTCGGGTTAGCGGTGACTTTTCCCTGCAATTCGGGGACCCTGTGTTGTTTGCTGAATACACCGCAGGGTCGCCGAAATGGGATCAGCAAAACGAACCGAATTGAAGAGAACGAAAAGTCACCGAACATGCAGTGACTTTTCGAATCTCTTTGGATCAACAGCAGTAGGTTATGTGGGAGAGGCTGAACCCGATGGACGCATGTCTTTTTTCAGCCTATATAACTATGTATAACTATGTATAACTATGAATAACCCTGAATATATAAAAAGTAATTGGGTCGAGGCTGTCAGCAGGGATCTGATGGATCTGATGGATTATTTAAGGGCAAAGAAAAGGGGCTTTGATTTTAATAGACTGTTCCGTTATCTGCCTCTGTCAGCTCAGACTGATACATTGTGTTCCTGTGCTAGTTAGCAATTAATTAAAAAAACAAAAAACACTTTAACAGCTGACATTTAAGCACAAATTATTATTGCCAGGACTGTGAAAAACTATAGGATTTATTTTCTTTTTCGCATTAGTTACAGTTACAAGTATTTATAAAGTGCCAACAAGTTCCATAGCTCTGTACAATGGGAGAGACAGAATAACAAATATACATACAAGTTAAACACATAGTACAGTAGGAGAGAGGAACCTGCTCGAGAGCTGACAATCTTAGAGGAGAGGGGTGACACGCTAGGTGAGGGTAAGTGGCAGAGTATGTGAAGTAGTGAGTGGCAAGAAGAGGCAAGAAATTTACAATGGAATTATGGAGCGACCGATAGGCTTCACTAAAGTAAAGTGTTTTCAGGGACTTCTTGAAGGACTGGAGAGACGGGGAGTGTCTGATGTTGCGGTGGAGGGAGTTCCATAGAAAGGGGGCAGCTCGGGAGAAGTCCTGAAGGCCTGAGTTGGGGGTATGGGTACGAGGAGCTGATAGCATCAGATCATTGGCCGAGTGAAGTGGTCGGGATGGGATGTACCTGTTAATAAGGGAGGAGATGTAGGCAGCGGCGCGGTTATGGAGAGTTTTGTATGTGAGCACCAGTATTTTGAAATGGATTCTATAGGAGACAGGAAGCCAGTGTAGAGATTGACAGAGAGGTGAGGTGCGAAACGTGCTGGAGGTGAGGTGTATGAGTCTGGCACTGGCGTTCATTACAGAATGCAGAGGGAGAGTCTGGGATCTAGGAGGTTACAGTAGTCAAGGCGGGAGATAATAAGAGCTTGAATGAGCATTTTAGCAGAGTCCTGATTAATACAGGGGCGGACACGTGCAATGTTTTTTAGGTGGAAGTAGCAGGATTTGGTTACTGACTGAATGTGAGGAGTAAAGGAGAGATCAGAGTCTAAGAGGACCCCGAGGCCACGAGCCTGAGAAGAAGAAGCATTATTTTTAGAATAAATGAAAATATTTACATGCAAATGTCACATCAAAGGAAATCCCTTTAACCCTTTCAGGCACGTGACATGAAAAATGGAAAAGAAAAATGACATTTTTATATAAATCTATATTTTGAAGACGAAACACATTAATGTGATCTGGACATTTACAGCGATTTACAACCTGAAAACGTGGTTACGGATTGAAACCGCTGTGCAGGAAAGGGTTAAACCTGTACTTAAAGTCCGTGCAAAGTGCAGCAAATGAGAACTACGGGAATCGAAGTTGCATACATGTGCATAGCAAAAACGCTAAAGACAGCTCGTGCAAGTACCAAATAAGCACTGTGTCACTAAGGGGTTAATGAGCTGCCATGTTTGCCATGGCGTTCTTATCATCTGACCAAAGGGGATGTTTGTGTTTTAACCTCAGAAACCGATTTGTGTTTGCGCTTGTAGGTTTACGAGAGGTAGCGTGGTAATTGTCTTTGTGGACGCGCTCCTGGCCGCGGCCGCAGACCCGAAGAGCAAATAGGACAAATTGACCTGAAGAGCTCGTTAGCTGGTGTGTTAATTGAGAAGCATTAACACCCGGCTCTTAAAACCGAGTGCGGTTGCTTGACAAATAAGTGACAAACAGAGCAGCGTGAGCGGCGGTTATATCTTAATCACCACGTGCTGGGTTTTGGTGGTTTGTGGTCTCGCAGTTAGGGAAACATTGTTGCTATTTGCTGTTTTCTCTGCAATTTCCCATTTAATATACAAGGAAGTGACATAGGAAGGCTGCAAAATCAACGACAGCTCTGCAAGGAGTCTTCACTCAATGTACAGTGTATTAACACACTCAATCAAACCCCAAATACCGGCTACCAAATCGCATCAGGATTCCCTTTAACCCATGCAAATAGCAGCCCCACCCTCACTGTAACAAAAACCTCAACAAACGTTCATGCTGCATTACAGCTGCCACGGATTTGGTAGACTACAGAGAGAGCTGGGGGGGAGTGTTGGGTTTGAATCCCACTTCTGACACCACTGAAAATAAATATATATTTACTGACACTTGCAACACAGGAGATTTCTGTGTTTCTCATGTAAGCCGTGGCAAGCGCAGCTTGGCGCTAGCTAATGGGAAGACAGTAAGACACATACACAAGTGTGCAGAGTAAAAAACGCTTAAATTTTATGGTCTATGGATTTGGCCTATATAGCATACATATAATGAAGTAACAGTAACCAATCAGTGTACAAATACATTTTCACGTCAGAGTTGACCTGTATAGTCAGCCCAAAAGCTCTATTACCATATATGCTGTACATTTAAACTCTAGGGATAGACAAAGACATTCTTTCTGCCCAGCATTACGCCTCATAGTATGGTCAGAGAAAGAGGAGACGGGACCTTTCTGGGTCATATCATCCCACATTCCTGAGACTTCCTACAGCAGAATTGTCTGCAGTTACATTTATTGAGAAAAGGGCTTATTAGCTAAGGGGTATATTTGGATAAACTTATATATATATATATATATATATATATACACTACATTGCCAAAAGTATTCGCTCAACCATCCAAATAATCAGAATCTGGTGTTCCAATCACCTCCATGGCCACAGGTATATAAAATCAAGCACCTAAGCATACAGACTGTTTTTACAAACATTTGTGAAAGAATAGGTCACTCTCAGGAGCTCAGTGAATTCCAGCATGGAACTGTGATAGGATGCCACCTGTGCAACAAATCCAGTCGTGAAATTTCCTCGCTCCTAAATATTCCACAGTCAACTGTCAGCTGTATTATAAGAACGTGGAAGTGCTTGGGAATGAGAGCAACTCAGCCACGAAGTGGTAGGCCACGTAAACTGACGGAGCGGGGTCAGTGGATGCTGAGGCGTATAGTGCGAAGAGGTCGCCAACTTTCTGCAGAGTCAATCGCTACAGACCTCCAAACTTCATGTGGCCTTCAGATTAGCTCCAGAACAGTGCTCAGAGAGCTTCATTCAATGGGTTTACATGGCCGAGCAGCTGCATCCAAGCCATACATCACCAAGTGCAATGCAAAGCATCAGATGCAGTGGTGTAAAGCACGCCGCCACTGGACTCTAGAGCAGTGGAGACGCGTTCTCTGGAGTGATGAATCGCGCTTCTCCATCTGGCAATCTGATGGGCGAGTCTGGGTTTGGCGGTTGCCAGGAGAACGGTACTTGTCTGACTGCATTGTGCCAAGTGTAAAGTTTGGTGGAGGGGGGATTATGGTGTGGGGTTGTTTTTCAGGAGCTGGGCTTGGACCCTTAGTTCCAGTGAAAGGAACTCTGAATGCTTCAGCAAACCAAGACATTTTGAACAATTCCATGCTCCCAACTTTGTGGGAACAGTTTGGAGCTGGCCCCTTCCTCTTCCAACATGACTGCGCACCAGTGCACAAAGCAAGGTCCATAAAGACATGGATGACAGAGTCTGGTGTGGATGAACTTGACTGGCCTGCACAGAGTCCTGACCTCAACCCGATAGAACACCTTTGGGATGAATTAGAGCAGAGACTGAGAGCCAAGCCTTCTCATCCAACATCAATGTGTGACCTCACAAATGCTTTTCTGGAAGAATGGTCAAAAATTCCCATAAACACCCTCCTAAACCTTGTGGACAGCCTTCCCAGAAGAGTTGAAGCTGTTATAGCTGCAGATGGTGGACCAACGTCATTTTGAACCCTATGGATTAGGAATGGGATGACACTTAAATTCATATGCCAGTCAAGGAGGCAGGTGAGGGAATACTTTTGGCAATATAGTGTGTATATATATATATACATATATATGAAAGGGGAAATTAAAAAGATTATTATTTATCAGTCACTCCCTGCTGTACAGGGATAAGAGTCAGGAGGTTATAATGACTCATGAATGTAAATCTCTGTACAGTACAGATACAAGGTGTTGCTGTAATTGCCATACACAGGCATTATGCAGCACATACAGATACAAGGTGTTGCTGTAATTGCCATAAACAGGCATTATGCAGCACATACAGATACAAGGTGTTGCTGTAATTGCCGTGCACAGGCATTATGCAGCACATACAGATACAAGGTGTTGCTGTAATTGCCATACACAGACATTATGCAGCACATACAGATACAAGGTGTTGCTGCAATTGCCGTGCACAGGCATTATGCAGCACATACAGATACAAGGTGTTGCTGTAAGTAATTGCCTTACACAGGCATTATGCAGCACATACAGATACAAGGTGTTGCTGTAATTGCCATACACATGCATTATGCAGCACACAGGGCCGGTGCTTCCACTAGGCAAGCTAGGCAACCGCCTAGGGCGCACTGCCACCTAGGGGTGCAGCTGGACCCAACCCGGGTTCCATTATTGTACCCTCCCTCATTGTTTGCTTTCATAGCTGCCAGTGGCAGCTCACAAAGTGGACCTCCGATAGCAGCACAGAAGGTGATCGTCTTATGGTGACATGCAGGCACCACCAGATGACATGCAGGTGCCGTAAGAGGCAGATGAAAGAAAGGCATAGAAGAAAGAAAGAAAAAATAAAGGCACGGAAGAAAGAAAAGGCACAAAGGAAAGAGAAATAAAAAAGAGGCACAGAAAAAAAAGAAAAAGAAAGAGGCAGATGAAGAAAAGAAAGAGGCACAGAGGGCAAAGGAAAGAAAGAGGCAGAGGAAAGAAAGAGGCACAGAGGGCAGAGGAAAGAAAGAGGCACAGAGGGCAAAGGAAAGAAAGAGGCAGAGAAAAGAAAGAGGCACAGAGGGCAAAGGAAAGAAAGAGGCTGTCACGGTTCCCTATCCCACTACGCAGTCCTTAAAGCCCAACACTCGACAGAGCCACAAAACTACAACAGGGTAGCCGTAAAGGAATCCCTAACTGTCTGGTCCTTAAAAATTTGCCAGGTATATGTATACTAGCTAGACAGAAAGAGTTAGTCAAAGACAATGTCGTAATACAAAACCAGGTCAGCAACATGGGGGTAGTCAGACGAGCCAGAATCAGGAATACAGAGTATAGAATAGTCAAATGGAATAGCCGGGTCGATATCAGTGCAGGAGCGTAGTACAAGGAAATAGTCTAAGGCAACGGAAGGCAGAATAGTCAGAAAACAAGCAGAGGTCAATAACAGGTTAAATCACGAGAGAATTCAGGTAAAAGGAGCTCAGGTATGGATAACCACGATCTGGCACTGCTTAGAAGGAACTGTTGGTTTTTAAAAGACTTTCACCAGACCGCACCCCCCTCTCAAGCGGCGCCACATGCAGCCACCTCCTTGCCTGTTTCAATTTAAACCGGGTGTTGGTGAGCGAGCAGCATCAGACATGCTGCCGTCAAGCACACCGGAAAGGCTGGAAGCCCCCAACATTACAGAGGCACAGAGGACAAAGGAAAGAAAGAGGCACAGAGGGCAAAGGAAAGAAAGAGGCACAGAGGGAAAAGGAAAGAAAGAGGCAAAGGAAAGAAAGAGGCACAGAGGGCAAAGGAAAGAAAGAGGCAAGAATGAAAGAAAGAGGCACAGAGGGCAAAGGAAAGAAAGAGGCAAGAATGAAAGAAAGTGGCACAGAGGACAAAGGAAAGAAAGAGGCACAGAGGACAAATGAAAGAAAGAGGCAGAGGAAAGAAAGAGGCACAGAGGGCAAAGGAAAGAAAGAGGCACAGAGGACAAAGGAAAGAAAGAAGCACAGAAGGCAAAGGAAAGAAAGAGGCACAGAGGACAAAGAAAAGAAAGCGGCACAGAAGGCAAAGGAAAGAAAGCGGCACAGAGGGCAAAGGAAAGAAAGCGGCACAGAGGGCAAAGGAAAAAAAGCGACAGAGGAAAGAAAAGGTTAAAGAAAGAGGTATAGAGGGCAGATGAAAGAAAGAGGAATAGACCAATCCCAGGCTCAGCCAGTGGAGGGGTAGGATGGGCACCCAATGACCATATGCGGCCCCGTGCTCAGAGTGTGTCTTGTCGTCCCTACAGTGTGTGTGTCCCTCTGCACAAAGTGTGTGTGTCCTCCCCCCCCGTATTTCAACAGTTGATAATTATTTTCTGGGGGGGCGCAAGTAGCTAGTTTTGCCTAGGGCACAAAATAGTCTAGCACCAGCCCTGGCAGCACATACAGATACAAGGTGTTGCTGTAATTGCCATACACAGGCATTATGCAGCACATACAGATACAAGTTGTTGCTGTAATTGCCATACACAGGCATTATGCAGCACATACAGATACAAGGTGTTGCTGTAATTGGCCTTTGTGTATTTTTTTTATTTCTTTGTATCTGCGCTGAGTCCTTCCTGTGTATTTTCCTTTCTTTGTATCTGCGCTGAGTCCTTTCATTGTATTTTCACTTTTTTGTATCTGCGCTGAGTCCCTCCTGTTTATTTTAATTTCTTTGTATCTGCGCTGAGTCCTTCCTGTGTATTTTAATTTCTTTGTATCTGCGCTGAGTCCTTTCTGTGTATTTTAATTTCTTTGTATCTGCGCTGAGTCCTTCCTGTGTATTTTAATTTCTTTGTATCTGCGCTGAGTCCTTTCTGTGTGTTTTCATTTCTTTGTATCTGCGCTGAGTCCTCCCTGTGTATTTTAATTTCTTTGTATCTGCGCTGAGTCCTTTCTGTGTATTTTCACTTCTGTTAAGTCACAAGCCAAGAATAATGCACGTTGCAGCCTGTTATTACAATCCAGTGCGGATCTTAATAATCACTTTATGCGACCACATCTAGACTTCTTTCCAATAAAAACTGATTGTGGGCTAATAAATTCAACAAAACACACTACGTATGAGCGTTTGTAACTAAGCAATGTCTGCACAGGGGATGTTAAAGTCACATGAGTGCGAGACAAGGGGTTGTTGATGGATCGAAGGCAAATATTCAACAAAATTTTAAATATTCTGCCATAGATCATTAGGAAATTATCTAATTACCAATCATGTTTTCAGAAAATACATTCTGTTATAGTGTTATTGTGTCTTGTTTGTTTACATACAGGGTTATTCAAAGAGATCCGAATTGCTTGAGAAAGGTAACTGAACGCTGAAAATCAGTGTTCGGTTACCTTTCCTGGCCATTCGGCTATCCAGAGAGCAGGCAATTCGACAAATCCTGGCGAATTGCCTGAACATATGGTGCCTGTTCGGTGCCTGTTCGAGGGCAGTGAATTCCCATAGAGAAGCAATGCTTCGTCTATTCAGAGAACACAAACCAGCAGTGAAAAGTTGCCGAAATGCCCTGCCATTCGGTGGTTTCATTTGGCAGGTTTATTCAGGTGAATCCCATAGGCTTCAATGTTAAAAATATTCTGGTTTTAATTCAATATCTAATAAACCATTCATTATAATATTCTGCAGTAAAGAGTCTCTTTATTTATAGATTTTTGTAAGATATTTTAAGCATTTTTCGGGATTTTGTTTTAAAAAAAACAAATTCAGATTTTACTTATTTTTTCTGTAACAGCCCTTTTAATTATCATTTGTAGCGCTGTGCTAAAAATCTTGCTGTGGCAGTACCTATTTTTGGCAACAAGATGGAGACTATCGCAATCAGAGATACTGGACATTGGGGCTACAATAACTGGCATGCTTTGCAAGAAGCCAGGAAGTGGGTGGAGACTGGACACTTACATCCTCTGCCTCGTGGAGAAAGTTCCAGAGCGCGCCAGGGGATGAGAGAAAGCAGACGCACTGAGGAGACCGCTGGAGGAGCTAGGCCAAAGCCCGAGGGAGACCTGTAATTCCTATTTGGGTCACTCAACCTGAGGAGAAGGAGACTTGCCAGTACCCAGACAACAGCTGCAGACCGGCGGAATCGAACGGAGAGCAGGCGGGGAGCTGGACAAGCTGCATGAAGGTAGACAACGGATCCGGCCGCTAGTATCCCCAGTCAAAATCGGGTGGAGAGACGTCCTGGGTCAGCGGAGCCTAAAGCAGTCATCAGATGGGTGAGAGGCCTCCAAGGCTGTTTGTATGATTAAAGGACGCTCTGCTGTTTTTCTCTTTTAAGTTCACAGGCCCCAACTGACTAGTCGAAGACTTTCCTTTAATAAATTCACTGGCCAGTTGAACAGTACCCGGGTACCACACACACACAGATACGCTTCTTACATTCTGGAATTTAACTTGTACAGGACTCATTTCCTTTTACGAATCGGAACCGGGGTTAAAAGACAGAGATACGTTCCGAATACATTTTTCTCTTTTTCCGCTGCGCGTTTGCCGTAATACGAAAGGATTGTATGTTTGGGGTTTTCGCTACGGTCCCTTTTTCTGAACTATCGGGAAATTGCATTGCTTTTATGTTCGGTTGCGAATATTTTATTTTCCGAAATACGAAGCCTCGTGTTTCGTTTCTTTTCCACTACGCGTTTTACCGGGATACGAAAATACTGTAATAATACTTGTGAATACCGTGTCTCAACATCTGCTCAAATATTTTAGTAAACTATATAAATATAAAAACTCACAACTGTGTTGGAGTATATTTATTCCCTAGTGCGGGGAGACTGACCCGTGGTTCATTTTCAGCGGCTCCTCCGGGAGTGAGCGCTACACGTGGGGGCTCGTTTCCGGGATCCAGTCTCTGGAAAAACTGCATCTAAAGGGTTAAATATGGATCCAGACACTGTTGCCGAGTGGTGTGGGGAGCACAGTAGCCAGTCGGAATGTTGTATAGTCATGGATATTCCAGCAGACACTTGGGCTGAAGATCAGATTCGCCAGGCCGTGGCACGCTAGCACCAGATCATCGGGGGTTAATTCTGGACATTAAAAAAAAACCAGATACCTCTCACATGTATGTTCTTCTCGAATGGAGAAAGGGTGTTCCGCCATGTTTTCAGGGCACGAGCGTGAAACTGGCCGAAGAGGTGGAAGTCCAACTAATTAAGCCAAGTACGCCACGTGGTGAATCCGCAAGTGTTTCCGCGTCTAGTCCGTTGGCCATGATAGGGCCTGAATTTATCGTGGCTATTGGAGATCTGCTGGCTAAATGTCAGAAAACAAGCCCTCCTCACACTAACTTCGGTTATCGACGGTTAAGAAATTTTACAGGAAACGTACCAACTCCGGCGGGAGAAGAAACCTTTGAAGAATGGGTGGAACAGGCGATGCAGGCTCTGGATGAGTGGGATGTCCCTGAGGCCCAGAAAAAGCAAAGGATTACCGAGAGCTTAAAGGGACCTGCGTCAGAAGCGGTGAGAAACCTGAAACTGAGCAGAAAAGATTGTACTGCTTTAGATTACTTAAACGTTCTTGAAGAAGTTTTTGGACGAACTGAAAAGGCGGCCGAACTGGTATATCAGTACGAACACACCTATCAGAAAAGAGGTGAGAGAATGACCGAGTACATGAGGCGCCTGGATAAGATTCTACACCAGATACTCCTGAAGAAAGGGGCCGAATCGGCCGAAGTAGATAAGATCCGAATAAAACAGATCCTGAGGGGCTCTCAACCTCTAGATCCAGTGATGATGCAGCTGAGAAGCAGAGCAGGTAGTCAAGAGTTAAAGTACCTGGAACTGATTCGAGTTGTGCGAGAGGAAGAGGCTTTACTAGAAGAGAAATCTTTCAGGCGGGGGGAAAGGGCGTATGCACAACCTGTGAGACATAGCGGCGGCCTGCAGCCTGAAAGCGATTCTCTAGATATGGGTCGGATGAGGATGAACAAGAACACCTAGTTGGTTTTAAATCTACAGAGAGGGCTGCTAAAGAATCGAACCTCCCTGAACGGGATGAATTGTCCAAAACCGTCAAGAAAGTTCAGGAAGCTCAAGTTGAATTGCAACAAGCGCATGCGGAACTGTGCCGGGTATTGATGAAGGTGACAGAAATGCAGGCAGAAATGCAGAAATTCCTCACAGGTATGCAGACGACGGAAGTTGCTGTGGCGTCTGGTCCAAATCTTTTAACCAACTCTCAACAAGCAACTACGTCTCCGCTCTCTAAGAAGAGATGTTTCAGGTGTGGAGAGATGGGCCATTTCCGCGCACAGTGCAAAAGGCCGGAAGCCTGAGAAGGATAGAGTCAAGGGACTGTTGGAAGCCCTGGAAGGACTGTTATCTACCTCACCGGCGGGAAACGCCAGAGGGCACCAGTAAAGGAGCAACCTGAGTGCCCGAAGGTTGAACCCCGCTCCAGAAACCAAGCAAAGACTAAGAGGGCGAGAGGCCCAAAGCCGAGCCAATTGTAGAGCCTGCCAGGACTGAGAGAGTCACTCCCTTAGCATCCGGGTCTACGTCATGGGGAAGCAATGCACACCCAAAACCTGCACGGGCCAAGAAAAAGGCCAGGGTACAGCAACTGGGTCTAAGCGTCCGGATACCGCCACCAAATTTTCCTGACCAACTGATAGGTCCTTCTCCTATTGTGCCAATCCAAGTGGAAGGAGTCTACACCAAAGCCCTGTTAGATTCAGGGGCTCAAGTGACATTGATCTACAGAGACATCTACGAGAAACACTTAAAGCACATTCCTTTGCAAGAATTGAAGGATTTGGAAATATGGGGTATCGGCACTGAGAAACTCTTATGACGGGTACCTGCAAGTAAAGTTGGAGATCGGATCTGAAGTCATCGGGCAGTCTGGGGTTGTGATGCATTGGCCATTGTGTGTCCTCGACCCCGGGTGCGAACAGAAGCTCCCTGATAGTGGGCGCGAATACTGACCTAGGTGCGGCGTCTCCTGACGCCTATCGTGTTGGAAGAAGTTCAACTCAAGGAGTACACCCAATGTTACGTCCGGTCTATCAGAGGATGGTCGAAGAACGAAAGGCACCTGCCGAAGTGGGAAGACTGTGGAGACTGGGTGGAACGGAGAAGGTTCTGCAAGCAGGAGAAGTAGCGAGCTTCCGGGCTTCAGTCAAGTTGAACGGATCGCAACCCGGTCTATGTGGTGCTGGGAACCGATTTTGATCATGGGAGTGAAACCGGAGTCGAAGTAATTCCTGAAATAATCTCCACCAAGGCTCTGAAGAGAACACGAGGAAGAGTCTCGGTCAGTGTGTGCAATGTGACGGATTCTCCAGTGGTTCTTAAAGCACGAATGCCTATCGGGCAAGTAGAGTCTGCTACACCCCTCTCTACTGATTCAGGAGGGGGAGAAGTAAAGAGATTCCAGATGAAAGATTCTACCCCAAGGACGCTCCCATTTCACCTGAGTGGAAGAAACGTCTTCAGTCTCAAGTCTTAAAGTGGAAGGAATTGTTCTCGAAAGATGAGTTCGATGTGGGCGGCTAAGAGTACTGAACATCGTATTCGACTACAAGAAGACAAGCCGTTTCGTGAAAGATCAAGGCGAGTTCCGCTAGGAGACTTAGATGATCTGCGAGAGCAGCTGAACGAATTACAAAGAACCAAGGTGATTCAAGAGTCCAGGAGTCCATATGCATCTCCAATAGTGTTGGTCCGGAAGAAAAATGGTTCTGTCCGCTTATGCATAGACTACCGCACATTGAACCGGAGAACCATCCCGATCAATATGCCACTCCTCGGATTGAAGATGCCCTACAGTGTTTGTCTGGAGCAAAGTGGTTTAGTGTACTAGACCTGCGAAGTGGGTATCACCAGATACCAATGCATCCTGAAGACAAGGAGAAAACTGCGTTCATCTGCCACTGGGGTTCTTTGAATTCAACAGAATGCCTCAAGGCCTTACGGGGGCTCCAGCCACGTTCCACGGTTGATGGAGAAGACAGTCGGGGATATGAATCTAATCGAAGTATTAGTGTACCTGGATGACATAATTGTGTTTGGGAAGACTCTGGAAGAACATGAGCAACGTCTGGAGAAGGTCTTGAAGAGGCTCCATGAAGAGGGGCTGAACTGTCTCTGGAGAAATGCCAATTCTGTCTGCCGTCTGTTACGTATCTAGGACATGTGGTCTCAGCAGAAGGTGTTTCGACAGACCCTCGGAAGTTGGAGGCAGTAGCTTCTTGGCCTAGACCCGAAACGTCACTGAACTTAGATATTTCTTGGGATTCTGTTCATACTATCGAAGATTTGTGGGAGGATTTGCGAAAATAGCTCAACCACTGAACAAACTCCTGCAGAAGGAAACCACAGAAGAAGGCTGCAAGGTCTCTGACAAAAACCCGTCAGCTCCGGGGCCAAGGAAAGCTCGAGGAGTCTATACAAGGTGAATGGACCAGTCAATGTGAAGGAGCTTTTGTAAAGTTGAAAGAGAGTCTAACCCGAGCTTCTGTTTTGGCCTATGCGGACCCTCATAAGCCGTATGAACTACATGTGGATGCCAGCCGAGAAGGTCTGGGAGGAGTCCTATATCAGGAGTATGATGGATTGCTGAGGCCTGTGGCGTACGTGAGCCGGAGCCTTGCGCCTTCAGAGAAGAACTATCCTACTCACAAGCTGGAGTTCCTAGCCTTGAAGTGGGCAGTGGTGGACAAGTTGAAAGACTATCTGTATGGAGCTGAGTTCGTGATTAAGACGGATAATAATCCTCTCACCTATATCCTTACTACTGCAAAACTGGACGCAACGGGACATCGGTGGTTGGCCGCTCTGTCAGGGTTTCGGTTCAGCCTGAAGTATCGCCCTGGGGTGAATAATCGAGATGCTGATGCGTTATCGAGAAGACCCTATACTACAGAATGGACTCAGTTGACTCCAGATGGGGTGCAAGCTTTGTGTCAAGGAACAGAGCACCGGGTCAAAGGAGGGATTGAAGCAGAGGCCATAGGAGTTATGGCTGCGGCTGTTCCTGAGTTCTACTGTAACCCTACGCAGTTAAGGGATGAAAGTTTACCTACCTTTTCAAGACAGGACCTGAAAGCGGATCAGGCCAGAGATCTTTAATTGCCTTGACCCTAAAGGCCCTGACTGCAAACCAGCGAGAGATTTTGTTAACCAACTCCCCGAGTGGAGCCAGGTTGGTCTACAAAGAATGGGAGCGGTTAAAGATGCTGGATGGGGTGGTCTACCGAAGGGGCCCCTCCAACAACGCGGAAGAGATATTATTCCTCCCCACTAAACATAGGGAGAGTGTGCTGCGATCACTACATGATGAGCATGGACATTTGGGTGCAGAGAGAACTTTTAAGCTGGTGCGAGATAGGTTTTATTGGCCTTGTATGAGGGCTGAAGTGGAAAGTTATTGTCATTCCTGTCTGAGGTGTATTCAGAGAAAGACTCTACCGACCCGAACTGCTCCAATGAGCCATCTGCAGAGTCAGGGACCCATGGATTTGGTGTGCATTGACTTCTTGTGCTTAGAGCCGGATGCTAGTGGGCAAGGGAACATTCTAATAGTGACTGATCATTTCACTCGTTACGCCCAAGCATTTTCCACGAAAGATCAACGCGCTCCAACAGTAGCCAAAGTGTTGATGGAAAAATTCTTTGTTCATTACGGACTGCCAAGAAGGATACACTCTGATCAGGGTAGAGACTTTCAGGGTTATCCAAAGAGATTCGAAAAGTCACCGCACGTTCGGTGACTTTTCGTTCTCTTCAATTCGGTTCCTTTTGCCGATTGCATTTCGGTGACCCTGCGGTGTATTCAGCAAACACCACAGGGTCCCCGAATTGCAGGGAAAAGCTGCCGCAAACCCGACGAAAACGAACCGAATGCACGCTGAAAACAAGCAAAAACATCTGGATTAACCTTCGAAAAAGCCGAACAGGAGCCGAACAGGAGCCGAATCACACAGAGCCGAAGCAGCTGTGACGTAGAGGAGGCAGTGAATAAATTAGAAAAACCATTTGTATGAATCTGGGAAAAAGAAACGCTGTTTGCAAAGAAACTACTGAGCGAAAATGTCTGAAATTTTCACAGGAGGTCCAGGGAATGATAATAAAGAGGGCTGTTACAAAAAAAATAAGTTAACTGAAAAAAAAAAAAAAAAAAATCGGACTTTCTAAAAAAAAAAAAAAAAAATCTGAAAAATGCTTAAAGTATCCTAAAAAATCTATAAATACAGAGACTTTTTGCTGCAGAATTTTATAATGAACGGTTTATTAGATATTGAATTAAAACGGGAATATTTTTAACATTGAAGTCTATGGGATTCTCCTGAATAAATTTGCCGCATTAAACCACCGAATGGCAGGACATTAAGGGAACCTTTCACTGCTGGTTTTCGTTCTCTGAATAGCCGAAGCAGTGCATTTTCATGGGGATTTCACTGCCCTCGAACAGGCACCGAACAGGCACCGTATGTTCAGGCAATTCGCCAGGATTTGGCGAATTGCCTGCTCTCTGGATAGCCGAATGGCCAGGAAAGGCAACCGAACGCTGATTTTCAGCGTTCGGTTACCTTTCTCAAGCAATTCGGATCTCTTTGGATAACCCTGTTTGAAAGCAGACTGGTGGGGCAATTGTTGGAGTTGTTGGGAATCCAGAAGACCCGAACTACACCATATCACCCTCAAGGTGATGCTCAGCCTGAGAGGTTTAATCGCACACTGCCTAAACATGTTGGGGACCTTGTCGAATGTGGAGAAGCAGAGTTGGAGTCGGCACATAGCTACTCTGGTGCACGCATATAACAGTACGGAGAGTGATGCAACTGGATACTCACCGTACCATCTTATGTTCGGAAGAGAGGCTCGACTGCCGGTTGATTTGGCATTTGGGTTATCTCTAGACCAGACGTCAGTAGCTTCCCATAGAAACTACGTGGATAGACTTCGAAAGAATTTGGCTTCTGCATTTGAACAGGCCCGGTTGACCTCGGGAAACAGGGAGCAAAGAAACAAAAGGAACTATGACCTGAAAGTTCGAATACAAGATCTACAGCCCGGTGATAGGGTTCTATTGAAGAACTTGGGTGCTGCTGCGAGACACAAGTTGGCGGATAGGTGGAGTTCCCAGGTTTACATTGTCTGCAAACAGTTACCAGGTCTACCAGTGTATCAGATTCGCCCGGATGGAAAGGCTGGGCCTCTCAAGAACTGGCACCGGAATCATTTGTTACCTTTGAGAGAGGCTGTGAGAATGCCGGTTGGGGACGAACCGCCTCTGCCAAATCCGCCTGTTCCATGTTTGCCTCCTGTTACTCGGTCTCAACAGACCCGGGTTGTCGAAGAGAGCGAAAGGGACAGTGAAGAAGAAAGTTTCTGTCTGGACTGGATACGCTCGCCGGAGCCTGAAGAGGTTGTAGTTGTCCCTGAGCGGTGGAGAGTAACTTGAGGCCTGAAGCTCCTGAATTCTTGTTGGAAGTCCCCGAGATTGTTGATATCCCTGAGCCTCTTGAATTTCAGTTGGAAGTCCCTGAGGCTGTGGGGATCCCGGTAGCTCCGGAAGCTTATTCAGGTGATTACAGTTCTATGCCTTCACTGGAGGGATCATACTCTGAAGAAACGTCTGCTCCAGTGATAGAGAGAAGAATTGAGCCGACGCCTATAGTACTTCCACCTGAAGAGGAACTGATTGAGCCAGAACCCAAACGCTCTGTTCGACCGCCCCAACGACTCACCTACGACTCACCAGGACATAGCACTGAAGAAGCCATCACCACGGTGCGGAGGTTGCCCGAAGTGTCTGCTATGCTAGCTGAGGTAGCCCAAAATATGAGTCAACTTGAGGAAGTGTTCCTAACTCACTGTATGTATGCTGCTGAACCTGTACATGTTATGTAAACTGTATTCAAATATTGTGGAACGTAATGTAACTGTTGTACCTCCTTGGAGAGACCCAAGAGTTCTAGGAGGGGGAGAGTGTAGCGCTGTGCTAAAAATCTTGCTGTGGCAGTACCTATTTTTGGCCACAAGAATGGTTAATCCAGATGTTTTTGCGGGTTTTCGGCGTGCATTCGCAGGGTTTTGCGGTTAGTTTTCGTCGGGTTTGCGGCAGCCTTTCCCTGCATTTCGGGGACCCTGTGGTGCTTGCTGAATACACCGCAGGGTCGCCGAAATGGGATCGGCAAAACGAACCGAATTGAAGAAAACGAAAAGTCACCGAACGTGCGCTGACTTTTCGATTCTCTTTGAATAACCCTGATAGTTTATTCTTAAACAGTGTATATAAAATTAAGGGATGTATGGGGGGGGGGGGTAATGGTTTGCCAGACCATAGCTTGTCAATCCTCTCCGTAAAGTGGTGGATCACGGTGAATAGTGAGGTTTTTTTTAAAAACAATTCAGTTTTTATTGGAATTTCAAAGAAAGCAGAGAAAGTGTGTAGCAATATACAGGTGCGCCATGCAGGGATCAACATACCATGACATTGTTCAATGATGTAACATAACGATACAGAACAAAAACAATTGTTGCTTAAAGCGGGATACGCTATTGAAAAATAGAACTCGCTTTTTTTTCCTTTACAGGGTTAAAAATCGGTTAAAGTCTTTGAGTTGGTGTGCTCTTCTCCTGGTTTGGTGTACTCTCTATCTCGAGAGGCACCTGCCCACTATGCTTAGGAAAGGTTGAGTGCTGCCCTTGTGGTGTATTATATACTGTATATATTTTCTTTAATTAATTTCTCTTTATTGTCCATTTTTGATCTATTTATAAAGACACAAATTCCATCCTGCATGCAGAGATATGCCATGGGCTGACCCTCTGGTTTGATTTTACTCATTCTTAACTTAGGCTAGGGTTAGACGAACGCATTTTTCACGCCTACCGTCAAAAAGTGCGTTGAAGCGTCCGAGCACAGTGTTTCCCGGAATACGCGATAGCGGTCATACGATGCGCAATTTTGGCCGGGATTTTTACGGATCCAAACCAGGAAACTTTGGGTGTCTGGACGTTATGTTGGCCGGACACGAGCAGCGTCTGACGTCTCCTAATCACGCACTCACGCCGCTATGCGGACGCAGCGCACTCTGTTCGTCAGTACTAGCGGTTCAACGTTCTTGCAAAAAATGTGTTCGTTTGCTGCTTGCGTTGCGTGGCCGAACTTTCGTGCGGCCGTACTTCTTGTGTGGGCCTGCGTTGGACGTCTTTTGCTGCTACCACGGCCGTAATAAAGTGCGGCTAAACGCACGTTCACACTGCACTCGTCTGACCCCAGCCTAACAAGAGAGAGACGATCTGGCCCCAAAATGTCACTGAACAGTGAATTTCCCCGTACGTGACATTTTGGGGCCATTCGGCTATTCAGAAAGCAGGCAGTTTGCCAAATTTTGGCAAAGTGCCTGTAAGTACGGGGCCTGGTCGATGGCAGTGAAATCCCCCATAGAGAAGCAATGGTTAATCTATTCACAGAGACTGAACAGCAGAGAAATGTTGCTGAAGTGCCCTGATGTTCGGTGGTTTCATTCGTCAGGTTTAATCAGGCGAATCCCATAGGCTTCAATGTTAAAAATATTCCCGTTTTTATTCAATATTTAGATTCAATATCTAATAAACCTTTTATTATTTTATTCTGCAGCAAAAAGTCTCTTTATTTATAGATTTTTTAGGATCTTTTAGGAATTTTTCAGAATTATTTGGGCAATTTTGTTTTTCCTTTTTTTAAAAGTGTTTTTTTCTTTTTTCTGTAACAGACCTTTTTATTGTCATTCATTGGATCTTATATGTAGATTCTAGACAATTTCGTTCAGTAGTTGTTTTGCAAACAGCATTTCTATTTTGACATTTTCAATCATATTGTTTTTTTGCTTTTTTACCCTGTTCGTCAGCTTGTCGGCTTTTTTTGGCGTCTTGTGTGCGCTGTGATCAGCGGCTCATCGGCTTTTTCTGACATGTTCGGCGTGTTTTTGCAGCTTCCGGTGGGTTTGTGGTGGGTTTTCGATAAGCTTTTGGTGGGTTTTCGACGAGTTTTTGGTGGGTTTTCGACGAGTTTTTGGTGGGTTTGCGGTGGGTTTTCCCTGCACTCCGGAGACCCTGCCGTGAATGCTGAATTCACTGCCGGGTGGGGAACTTTGATTCCCCAAAGTGCAGGGAAGTACGGGGAAGGAGAGAGCACCGAAATGTCATGCGACTTTTCGGTAGGCTTGTGCACCGATTTTTTTTTTCGTTTGATTCGGTTTGATTTGTTCGGATGTTTAAACTTTTCGATTCGGCTCGTTTCGACCGATTTCTGTTTCGATTCGGTTCGGATCTTTTTTCGTGTACATTATTTTTTCGGAATATCGACCATTTTTCGTATTTTCGGGTCACTTTGCTCATTTTTTGTATCGACTTTTCGGAAATTTCGGAAATTTTCGTTTTTTCAGAACGTCTGTTCTCCTCGTTTCAAAGTGTCTACGATAATTCTGGCGATTCTATCGTGTTTTTTTTTATTAAATAAAGATCCTTTTTTTCTTATGAATAATTGAATATACATTTCACAACTTTATTTAATCATATTAAAATGGTATGAAAGCCAAGGAACAAAAAAAATGAACAAAACGATTTAAAAAACGCTAAACTGACCCGAATGCCACAAGAAACAAGTGATACGCATTTACAAATACAAAATTTACAGAATCAGCGATATAACCGATAATAGTTAAATATACGATGTCCAGAATTACCGAAATGGAACCGAAATCACGAATGGAACCGAAATCATGAATAGAGCAAAAATAAATTTTGATTTGACACATTTCAAGTCCATTTGAAAATTCCGAAAATATTTCGTTTCGGCTCGGAAAACTTTTCGGATCTGCCATTTTCGGATCTAAAAATTTTCGGAAAATCGGCCGCATCCGAAAACACGAATCGGGAAATTTCGTGAAAATTCCGAAATTCCGAAACCCGAAACGCACATCCCTACTTTTCGCTGCTCTCTGAATAATCCCAAAAGTATCAGCAATGAAATTGTATAGTTATTATTATATATGTTTTAGATAGAAGAGCAATCGCACGTCGAAATGCTAAAAAATAATCCTGAGTGCAGGGAGAAACAAACATGAAACATAATTTCCCTTCCTCCCTTTTATCTCAGCTTATTTGTAACCCCCATAAATTAAGTTCTTCCCTGATGGCTTACAGAGCATCTCTTATTACCCCGGCTTGTTTTCTTAGCGAGAGATGGTACCGGGAAAAGGCGCGCTGTGCGCCACGGTGAGCCGTGTGAATTTCATGCAATTTCGAGTATGTGGAGAAAGGGTCCTTTGTAACCCCAGCCCTCTGCCCGCGAGTCGCTGAAATGTGTTTGGATTAACATACAGTAGGCTCGGTTACCAGATGGCCACAGGTCATTAGGGAAATTCTATGATAATGGCTTTATGCGTCCAACGCGCCGCACATTCTTGCAGGAGCATTGCGTGCTTTATGAAAACAGAGTATTATGCGCGGGTATCAAGCTGTCATAACGAGCGCTCTGATGTGTATCCAGGATATCCTGCTGTGGTATTTAGTGTTAGTTTTGCTAATAGGGTTCGCGTGCTGCCAATGAACTGTCGGTTAGGAGGGAGATGACTTTACCTCGTTGTGGCTCACCTTTACTACCACGATTCATGAAGGCTATGTTCCAACGCGTTCCCATCAAGGTATCTTCATTGGTGCCACCAGTGACGTCCTGTCCCCCTCACTTAAACTATCACAGGCCAGCTCCATCAGAAACGTCTTAAGGTGCCCACCAAAGTTGCATATGGAGTGACATAACCTGGCTGGTGCTCATAGACCCCAGGTCAACTGAAGTCCTGGTAGAACATACAGAGGACAAATAGCAGATACAGTCACTCCAATAAGCAGTCATAAGGAGGGAATTCCCATCAAGGGACCTGAAATGTTTTGGGTGAAGTTGGCTGACCTTTTAGGAATGAAAAGGTTGGATTTCAGCTTAAACATTGTAAGTTCCACCATTACTACCCCAATTCATGAAGGCTAGGTTCAAACGCCTTGCCATTAAGGTATCTTCATTGTCATTACCCCAGTGTTTCATCTGTTCCTCTTAGCTTTTACCATCATAAGTCAGCACCACCATAAGGGTTTCAGCAAAGATGGAGTTTCACACCAAAATTGCAAAAGGAGTGAGTTAATCTGCCTGAGGTTCATGGGCCCTGGGGTGGTTGAAGTCCTCGTAGAATATTCAATGGAAAAATAGTGCATCCAGCCCCTTCCAATAAGCAGTTGAAAGGATGAAATTCCCAACTGGGAACCTAAAATGTTCTGGATGAAGCTGGCTGGCCATATAGCAATGGAATAGTCTGATTTCAGCCAAAACGTGCAGGTTCCACCATTACTACCCCAATTCTTAAAAGCTAGGTTCAAACTCCTTGCCATCAAGTTATCTTCATTTTCATTACCCAAGTGTTTCATTCATCTGTTCCTCTTAACTTTTACCATCACAAGTCAGCGCTACCATAAGGGTGCCAGCAAATCTGCCTACTGCTCGTGGACCCGGGGTGGCTGAAGTTTTCAAAGAACATTCAAAGGGCAATGGAGGATCCAGAAATTCCAATAACCAATTTAAGAAGGGATGACCCAATTGGAAATCTGCAATGTTTTGCATGAAGTCAGCCATTTAGGAATGAAATGAGCTGACTATTTAATTATACACTGCCTGGCCCAAAAAAGTCCCCACCTGGATATAACTCAATAGGTGCTCGCCTTCCATTGGATAATTACTGCAGTGATTAATATGTTTCAGCATAAAATGAGGTCATGTGACTCCCTGAATATACTGAATGAGCAGGTTTTTCCATCAATGGGTTTTTTCTCCCCTGATGGCACAGCGGGCATATTCCAAGATGGCAATGCCAGGATTCATCGGGCTCAAATTGTGCAAGAGTGGTTGAGGGAGCATGAGACATAATTTTCACACATGGATTGGCCACCGCACAGTCCAGACCTTAACCCCATTGAGGTTAATCTTTGGGATAATGTGCTGGAGAAGACTTTACGCAGCGCCGCGACTCTCCCATCATCAATACAGGATCTGGGCCATAAATTTATGTCACTCTGGACGCCAATAAATGCTGTGACATCGCATGAGCTTATCCACACAATGTTTCGACGAATGCGTGACGCAATCATAGCAAAAGGCAACACAACCACATATTACAGAGTGTGACTGTTTTTGGCCTGGACATGTGCAAAACAGCCAAGACACAAATCTCCATAGTTGTTGATTTGTATAATTCTTACAACTTGTCTACCTTGACCTAAAGGTGGTGGACAAGACATTGCACCAAAAACGTGATCAGTTTTAATGGCTAATCCAGACTCCACGTCCCATCCAGACAACTCCGGTCGGCGGGCAATCTCCTCTATCTACACCCGCACGGCCAACTCTCACCTCCAAGACTTTTCACGGGCAGCCCTGGTCCTGTGGAATGGCTTGCCTCGCCCTATCAAACTCTCCCCTGACCTTCAGGCCTTCAAGAAATCCCTCAAAACCCATCTCTTCAGATTAGTGTACCACATCACTGACGCAACTCATCCCTGCATAAGATTGACTCACACATGATTGAAGTTGCTTCTATGCAGGACCGGCCCGTCCATGGAGCAGGGTTGAGCAGCTGCTCCAGGCAGCCCTTGGTCAGAGGCAGCATTTTGCCACCCTGGCAAAGGCTGTGGCATGGAGAGCGTTCGGCCCGAACAAGGCACGGCTCTCTTGGTTTCATGGAGAAAGCCGGCCGCGCCCGCCCCTCTAGCAGCCTTTGCCCACCCCTCTCAGCAAGCCTCACCCACCCCTTATTAGGGAGAGACTAGCCGCTTCATCTGCCCAATGAGTGATACACCAGATTTTGGATTAGAGATATGGGGGTTCTCCAGACCTGTCTGTCCCCCTGGATAATATTGGTGCCTGTCTGTGTATATCCAGGGGGCTCCGTTTAATGTGTTGGTTGTTTCCGGGAGAACAGGTTTTGAGCTAGACCTGTTTCCGGGGGAGGGACTTGATGTCTGGTCACTCCAGGAATGCGGTGCTGGCCAGGATCCGGGATGCTGCAGGCTCAGGGCTCCATGGCTGAGTCTGTGGATGGAGATGAGCTGGGGAGTGATGACGGGTTCCAGGGAGAGAGGCCCTGTCGCACCTACTACTGCCTTTACCTGGACCAGGCAGGGAGGTCAGACCTGTGTGTAACACTCACACTGTCTGGGGGAGGGGTCATTTACCAGACTGAGACACCTGACCCCTGTATTACACACAGCTATCAATTTCCAGACTGACAGGTCAAATCTCTATATAACACTCACTGTGCATGTTGTTGTTTTGCAGCCGCTGGCAGCCGGTGAGTTTTATTGCTGTGGAGCTCTGTTATGCTCATACACACCGCACATTACTGTTTTATTGCTGTGGAGCTTTGTAATAAGCTCATACACATTGCATGTTGTTTTATGGGGGGGGCAGCAATTCGTCCATCGTTCCAGGCAGCACAGTGGCTTGGGCAGGCCCTGCTTCTATGGCCCCACCATTCCCAAACCACTGGCACTAATGATCCTGCGATCTTGTAAAATTCCTCTTGTCTTCCTCAATCCCAATCCCTCTAGATTGTAAACTCCTATGAGCAGGGCCCTCTGCACTTGTTGTTTCCATCATATGTCCTCTTATCTCGTTCCCTTTGATTATTGTAAAGCGCTGCAGAAACTGTTGGCGCTATATAAATGATGACAATAATAATAAATAATAATAATAATGAATACATACCTGTTTAGGTTCCTTTGTTTTGTAGTTTGATGGATTCTATTTCATCTCAAGTCACTTGTTTTAAGAAGGGGATGGAGAGGATGAAAGGTAGCGAGCACCAGTACTGGGGATTATCTTCGTAAAATGAAAACAGATGAAACGAGGTGAGCTGCGCAAGATAAACACAGTTGATCCCATTCAGTGAAGCCACTGGGGATGCTGGCTGCTTCCTTTCCAGTGAACCCAGTGACAAAGCTTAACTGTAATGGATTAATCCTGACACATTGTAATCATTCATTACTTTAAATGCAAGGAAGTGATACGTCAACGTTCCGAAGCGTTATCTGTAACGGGCTAGCAAAGGGGTTTCTGAGATCTCCATCTGTTGTTAAGCTGCAACTATCAACACTCAACGCCGTCCAGTGGATAAAAAGGCATTGGGCCTTCCTGAGGATCATACAAGCTGTGCCCAAAGATTGGCCAGAGAAATATTCCGACGATTTCTCTTCCTATTTACCAAACATTAAAGCTATAAAAAAATGGTAAGACGTCAATAAAAAACGTAATGTAATGTTTAATGTAACTAACGGAAATAAAAAAACACAAAAACAAGAATCCAGGAGGTTTTCCCGAGGAATCTTCACTCCTTCCATTAAGTCATCAGTCATATTGGCTGGTGGGATTGTGTCAGGGGCCCCTCTCTGCTCAGCATACTGATTCTTCTTCTCCTAAACACAGATCGTCATTCGGGATCAATTTCCTGAGGTTGCACACACACACCGTTACAACAAGACATCTCTAAGGTCATTATGGGTGGGTTTGCATATTAACTAGTTAATTGAGTTTTCTAGGGTTGAATCGTTTTCCCACATAATGTATCATATTTCCATGAGCTGTCACAGTTACAGTTATAAGTTTTTATAAAGCGCTAACAAGTTCTGTAGCGCTGTACAATGGATCAGACAGAATAAAAATATACATACAAGTTAGACACCCAGAACAGTAGGAGAGATGACCCTGCTTGAGAGCTTACAATCTAAGAGGAGAGGGGTAACACACTAGGTGAGGGTAAATAGAGAATATGAAGTAGTGGGGCGCATGTAGGCTGTGTGGGAAGATGGTGTAAGAAATTAGGTAAACTAAAAAAATGGTCGGAGTTGTGGCAATTGAGTTTTAATGTGGATAAGTGCAAGATAATGCACCTGGGACGTAAAAACCCAAGGGCTGAATATAGAATATTTGATACAGTCCTAACCTCAACATCTGAGGGTTGGGATTTAGGGGTTATTATTTCAGAGGATCTAAGGGTAAGTAGTCAATGTAATAGAGCAGCAGGAAATGCTGGCAGAATGTTTGGAAATGCTGGCAGAATGCTTGGTTGTGTAGGGAGAAGTATTAGCAGTAGGAAAAGGGAAGTGCTCATGCCACTGTACAGAGCACTGGTGAGACCTCACTTGGAGTACCGTGTGCAGTACTGGAGACCGTATCTCCAGAAGGATATAGACATCTTAGAGAGAGTTCAGAGAAGGGCTACTAAAATGGTGTACGGCTTGAAGGAGAAAAGTTACCAGGAAAGGCTTAATGATCTTAACATGTACAGCTTGGAAAAAAGACGAGACAGAGGAGATATGATAGAAACATTTAAATACGTAAAGGGAATCCACAAGGTAGAGGAAGGGAGTATATTTAAAAGGAAACAAAGTAGGAAAACAAGAGGACATAGTCTTAGATTAGAGGGGCAAAGGTTTAAAAGTAACATCAGGAAGCATCATTTTACTGAGAGGGTGGTGGATACATGGAACAGTCTTCCAGTAGAAGTGGTAGAGGCCAAAACAGTGATTGAATTTAAGCAGGCATGGGATAGGCATAAGGCTATCCTAAACAAAAGATAAATCCAGGTAAAGTATCCATGTAATTGGGCAGACTAGATGGGCCGAAAGGTTCTTATCTGCCGACATTTTTCTATGTCTCTATGTTTCTATGAAATGAACAGGGGGGATTATGGAGTGAGCCGATATGGCTTCACTAAAGTAATGTGTTTTCAGAGACTTTTTGAAGGACTGGAGAGACGTGAAGCCCACTGTAGAGCAGCTGCGGACCTCCAACTTTATTTTAGGCAACTAGCTGTCTCGGTCATATGTGTCCCAAATCATGTTTATCCTATTCAGGGTGTCCCGGTATTTTTTTCTGGGCTCCTCCATATATTCAGGGTGTGCGGGTGTCTTTTTAGGGGCTCTTCCATATATTCAGGGTGTGTGGGTGTCTTTTTAGGGGCTCCTCCATATATTCAGGGTGTGCGGGTGTCTTTTTAGAGGCTCCTCCATATATTCAGGGTGTGTGGGTGTCTTTTTAGGGGTTCCTTCATAAATTCGGAATGTGCGGGTGTCTTTAATTTGGTTGTTATCGTGGAACTAGATTCCATAGTTGTTTACCCCCCTATTATTTTACTTAAGAATGGATTAGTCCACTCTCCCTGTCTAAACTCGGTAGTTAGTTTGGCCCAGTTCCATTTCCTGTGTAGCAAAGCTTCCCTTCCTTCTAAATCTAAAAGTAAAGCGAGCAGAATCAAAAAATAATTCCTCCCATGGAGCAATGTTTGTTTGCAGAAGAGGTGGAGCCAACTGGCAACATGGAGGGAGGAACGATCAAAACACGGGACGGCGGGTGGAATAAAAACTTAAAAAGGGTTTATTCTCTAATGAGATTAGATTAGGGAATTGCCAAGAAACTCAAAGATTTTACCTGAAAAAAGCATGTTTGCTGGAAGAACCAATATTCACCTATTCTCAAATTTGGTATTTTGGCTTAAAATGTCCTGTTTTCTTGTAAATTCTCCCAAAGAGGAGAGCGGACGTTTGTTCAGTAAATAGTGAATTGTAAAATTTAGGCCAAAGACATAGAGTAGGACATTTTACAGGTCAATTTAACCTTCGTTTTACAAGTCATTGTTAGCTCATTACAGTTTATGACATTCCTCACACAGGTAGCGCATTCAGCAGACCTCCAGAGTGTCCCTATTTAGGAGGGACATTCCCTGTTTTAGGTCTAAACCACTATGTCCCTCTTTTTAGGTGGTCCTCCATATATTCAGGGTGTGTGAATGTCTTTTTATGGGCTCCTCCATATATTCAGGGTGTGTGGGTGTCTTTTTAGGGGCTCCTCCATATATTCAGGGTTTGTGGGTGTCTTTTTATTGGCTCCTACATATATTCAGGGTGTGTGGGTGTCTTTTTAGGGACTCCTCCATATATTCAGGGTGTGTGGGTGTATTTTTTAGGGGTTCCTCCATATATGTTGGGTGTGTGGGTGTCTCTTTAGGGGCTCCTCCATATATTCAGGGTGTGTGGGTGTCTCTTTAGGGGCTCCTCCATATATTCAGGGTGTGCGGGTTTCCTTTGAGGGGCTCCTCTATATTCAGGGTGTGCGGGTGTCTTTTTAGGGGCTCCTCCATATATTCAGGGTGTCCAGGTGTCTTTTTAGGGGTATAACATATCTCTGTACCACGACTGAGTCACATCTCTTAATGTCGCTCCCTTGCCGAACCCCCATTCTCCCACCAGCAGTATTTCATGCCTTTCTCCAGCCTTTAGCCGAAGCTTAAGGACGGGCACAATGAAAGTGTGGTGATAGCATTACCTAGAAATGAGGCAGCATGCAGATCTTGAAGTTATAGCAATCAGACAGGAACTGAGCCTTTAATGACCTAAATATATAAAGTGCAATCAGGGGCCTAGTGGCCAATGGAAAATGACACATAGGTGTCTTGCTGCGCTACTTTGGAAATCCCTTCCTGGCATCTTGGTGTCTGGATCATAATTAGATAAGGACAATTAATTGAATTAACTCTGGACACCAAGAGGCATTGCGCAACATTCCAACAAAACAGAGCAATAGCAGATACAATAGTCTGTCACTGATGTAAACATATTCTAGATAGGTGGAGTTGGAAATAGCTACAGTGACCACACAGTAATCCTATTAGCAGATACTAACAGATAAACATAGACTTTAACGATATCAATTTAGATAAATTGGGGGACTGGGCACTTAAATGGCAGATGAGATTTAATCTAGATAAATGCAAAGTTATGCATTTTGGAGTGAAGAACACACAAGTAATTTATACCCTAAATGCTACGGAGTTAGGGAAATCCAAGCAGGAGAAGGATTTGGGAATAATCATAGACTTCAAACTAAGTAACAATCTGCAATGTCAAACAGCAGCCGCCAAGGCCAGCAAAGTATTTTCATGCATTAAAAGGGGAGTTCACTCACGGGATGAAAACATAATTTTGCCTCTGTATAAATCAATGGTCAGACGCACCTTGAATATGCCGTGTGATTTTGGGCACCTGTCTTAAGAAAGGATATTATAGCGTTAGAAAAAGTGCAGAGACGTGCAACTAAATTAATAAGGGGAATGGAAGGGTTAAGTTATGAGGAAAGACTAACAAGCTTAAACCTGTTTAGTTTAGAGAAAAGGCGCCTTAGAGGGGATCTGATAACCTTATATAAATATATACGGAGCCATTATCAACCATTGTCTGATAACCTATTCATTAACAGGACTATACATAGGACAAGGGGTCATCCATTTAGACTGGAAGAAAGAAAATTTAGCTTAAAGCATAGGAAGGGTTATTTTACGGTGAGAACAATAAAGCTGTGGAATTCTCTGCCTGTTGAGGTGGTTGGGTCAGAGTCTGTACAGACTTTTAAAAAACGACTGGATGACTTCCTCCAGACACAGAATATTAAGGGTTATAATATTTAATATGTGGGTAAAAGCTTCTTGATCCAAGGAGAAATCTGACGCCATTCTGGGGTCAAGAAGGAATTTTTTCCCGGTATGTTGCATATTTCAGACTGGGTTTTTTGCCTTCTTTTGGATCAACAGCAGTAGGTTATGTGGGAGAGGCTGAACCCGATGAACGCATGTCTTTTTTCAGCCTATATAACTATGTAACTATGTAACTATAACATTATGGATACATAACGCAGACAACACACACACCTTTCAGTTAGAATCGTAGGTACAGGGTGACTTCAGCATAGGAGAGGGCAGGTAAACAATAAAGAACATCAGGCCTGCAGCTCCCAAATGCATCTCTGGGTACTCCAAATTTTATAGTGACTCTCGAAACAAGGGTCTCGTCAATATATTCAGGGTGTGCAGGTGTTTTTTTTAGGGGCTCCTCCATATATTCAGGGTGTTTGGGTGTTTTTTTAGGGGCTCCTCCATATATTCAGGGTGTGTGGGTGTTTTTTTAGGGGCTCCTCTATATATTCAGGATGTGTGGGTGTCTTTTTAGGGGCTCCTCTATATATTCAGGATGTGTGGGTGTTTTTTTAGGGGCTCCTCTATATATTCAGGGTGTGTGGGTGTTTTTTTAGGGGCTCCTCTATATATTCAGGATGTGTGGGTGCCTTTTTAGGGGCTTCTTCATATATTCAGGTGTGTGGGCATATTTTTAGGGGCTCCTTCATATATTCAGGGTGTGTGGGTGTCTTTTTAGGGGCTCCTTCATAAATTTAGGGTGTGTGGGTGTTTTTTTAGGGGCTCCTTCATATATTCAGGGTGTGTAGGTGTATAACAGAGCTGCACAGTAATAAAACGCCCAGCAATGAGTCTGTAAACTATAATAAATGCTTATAGAAATAGCTCACTATAAATAAGATACTTTCTCTTGTTCTAAATGGCATTTGTAAAGGAAAACATGGTCATTGAATTGCTTGGAGTGTCCAGTCCCCCATGGTCACATGACCCGCTGCTGCTGACAGCATGTCACATCCTTCAGGTCTCAGAGGGAGGCAGAGCTGCATTCAGGTATGTTTTTAAAGGAAACTAAAGAGTTAAAAGAGGGGGGCAGAAGAGGTTACTCTTTAACTCCTCCATTGCCTCTCCCTCCTATTTTAACCCTATAGTATCCCTTTAGTTCAACACTGCCATAAATCATGGATTTCAGAAAATCCAGCTCTTCCTTCTGGTAGCATTGACTGAATTAACCTTTTCCTTGCCGGACAAAGAGTAAGGCTGGATGTCAGTGAAACACTTGTATAAAGTAAAAAGTCATGTAACGTCTGCTGAACCGGCACTGGTTATCGGGCGACATTAATGCAAGTGTTGTGCATGTGTGGATGCCCCAGCAGCAAGCAGTTTACACGTACACAGCCTGTTTATATAGAATCCCTCAGTGATTAACCACAAAATGACTCTGCGGTGGGGCAATCCGAAGTCAGATCAACAATTGTATCCACCCGATATTAATCAAACGCACCAAGGGGGCCGCAAATTGTCGTCATTTAAATCAGGGCCCGCAAAACCGCGCTGGAAAAATAAAACCGAGACTAAAACAATCAGGCTGCGGAATTCACAATCCGCCAAGATATACGAAGTCCGTAATTGCCTATAATTTTTAGAACAAATGATGCAATAAAGTACGTTCAATTACAGCCATTTAAAGTGTGCTATCAAAGGCTCCAAGCCGAAATTTATTGTGTGCCTTTCTCTGCGCTCACCAGCTCCGTGCTAACTAACCACAGCTGTTACTCTTACGCGGCCCAGAAAGAGTGAATCGTTTCAAAAATAATCAATCCTGTAATCTA
Organism: Leptobrachium leishanense; assembly: GCA_009667805.1. Taxonomy (NCBI): domain Eukaryota; kingdom Metazoa; phylum Chordata; class Amphibia; order Anura; family Megophryidae; genus Leptobrachium; species Leptobrachium leishanense. The sequence continues at coordinate 14,783,907 of CM019070.1, forward strand.
ACTTTTTGCTTCTTTCTTTACCTGTAATAGAAACATTAATAGACTTTGAGGAAAGAGCAGGAGATGCTGAATCTTGTGCAATTAGAGATAAAATGTGTCAGTATGTTAGGAAGGAGGGTGAAGGGGTCATGTAGACCTAAACACATACCTAGAGCAATGTCCAGAGATATAGATACAGACTAATGGTATGGACTGATAGATAGACTGATAGAAGAATAGATAGATAGATAGATACAGATAGATACAGATAGATAGATAGATAGATAGATAGATAGATACAGATAGATAAATAGATAGATAGATAGATAGATAGATAGATAGATAGATAGATAGATAGATCAAAATAGACACTAGATGGATAGATAGATAGATAGATAGATAGATAGATAGATAGATAGATAGATAGATAGATAGATAGATAGATAGATATGAGATAGATAGATAGATAGATAGATAAATACTAAGTATTCAAGCATACTCACAGACTCAACTCCATCTCTTCCCTCTGCTGCCCTGAACCAAGTATTCAAGGTATCCACCATTCAACATGGCGTCCAACATAATACCCCAGGCTGCCATAATCTTGCAATTGTATTTTTATGTCTGCATTTATTATTCTCTGACTTGTCATATTTTAGAATCTGCCTCCATTTCTGTCAGAAAAAATCTGTTTGTTTTTCCCTCCTCCTCCTCCCACAAGTTGTAAATAGTGGCTATCTGTGCATTGTCACTAACCTCATTCTATTTCAACAGCATACTCACAGACTCAACTCCATCTCTTCCCTCTGATGCCCTAACCCACCCTCCCCATCCACCTGCCCACCCAGGGCCGGTCCCTAATTTCAGCTCCCTTTCCAGCTGTCTCCACTTCTCTCGCTAATTACTCTTACTAAGCCCAAACTTCTGGTCCTTCCCATGCAATCCCTACGATATTCTTCTGGCCACCAGTTTCACCTTCCCTCCGCTCCCATTTGTTTCAGTTACCCCAGTATTTCCTCTTGTATCATGTAAGTCTGCTGTTTGTGCTTTCACATTTGTTAGCGCTACGGAATCTGTTGGCGCTGTATAAGTACTTGTAACTGTAACTTTGTATTTCTGTAACAACTGTAACAATTCAATGTTTCTTGAACCCAGGACATACTTCAAAACGAGAGAAATCTCAATGTGTCCTTCCTGGTAAAATACTTTATAAATAAATACAGAGATAGATAGACAGACTAACAGACTTATAGAAGGATAGAATAATTGATAGAAGAGCAGATAGATAGATAGACAGACAGACAGATGGAGAGATAAACTGACAAACTGACTGATATAAGGATTAAAGAATAGATAGATAGATAGATAGATAGATAGATAGATAGATAGATATTAACCTCTCAAATAATTAATTGGAAAATAGGATGTGAGCCATTAACATTTGTGAGAAGAGCCATAACAAATAACCTCAGGTGAAACAGTTATGTATAAATGTATCAGTTGTAATATATTTAGATTTCTCACTGCAGAAACACAGTTTTCTACAACTTAAATCTCATTTTTCAATTGTGTAAAGGTAACTTTGTCTCCTTTGCACAGTCCTGTTGTGGAACAGGTCACCTTTGAGTGGTTGTACATATTAGCCCTATAGATATATTATGTTATAATACCCCATACCTTTGCCAGTGTGGTTGTCAGCGGGATATGCACGACTTTGCAAGCCACCGAAAGGGTTTGAACTCGCACTGCTTTATTTAGAAACGACGCAACTCGCCAAGAATTAGGGAAAATATTGTTTTAAGCCTAAAAAATGTTCTTTGTCTGTGACTCGCTGCAAATAATAACTAATCTGCGCAGATAACGGGAATGCTTTCTGGCATGTATACATGTATTTATTGCGCTGGACCATATTTCACGAAGGCCGGCTAGCGACTTTGTCATGGCTAATCTCCGTCTTTACAGTGATACATGTTCGAGATTCCGCTCTTTGTTTTGTTGCCGTATCAGTCTTTGTGGCATTTGCGCACTTAAATAGAATTTATTAGCATGTGGAGCGATGATCGGTGCGCTTCCACAATACGCCGCCATCCTTTAAGGACACGGGCTGCCATGATTGCTGACGCGGCTTCTTTGAACGATGGAAGGGATTTTTTCCCCCCTGTAAAGGTATTGAACCGGATTCAAACATTTTTTAAGGATAATGTGTCCGCTGATAAATGTTGCTGCTGGAATCAGGGGGCCTGGAATCTTTGTCTGATATATACTTCAAACCGGCGGCCCAATCCAGGACAATAACAGCCAAGCAGCGCAATATCTGTTCTGCGATGATGTATCTACTGGAAAGTCTTCACCGTTTTTTGGTCTGGTTTTCTCCTAAAAAAACAGAAAACAGGAAAAACAAATATCTCTTGTGAAAACAGAGCGATTGTTTCCATTAAAGGATCCCATGCATGAATTATTAGCGCCAGTTAATCTGATTTATTATGTAAACTTTATTTAGCACTATCCAAGATATGCTCTGCAGACACTAGGCCCGTTCTCAGGGTGATATATCTTTAGGGGCAAAATGAGAAACAAAGGTGGGAGTTGGCTATGAATTTACCATACAGCTTTACATCAAGGAATAAAGTAGTTATTATTATTATTAAGCTTTATTTATAAAGTCCCAGCATATTCCGCAGCGCTGTACAATGGACACAGTATAGATAGGGTTAGGGTTACATATTTAGGTTATAGATAGGATTACATACAATACATTGAACAACATTTGATAAACCAGTACAGGAGGAAACGAGGGCCCTATTCCAGTAGGAACTCACAATCTAGAAGGGTTGGGTTGGAAACAGGAGGAGAGGACTGCAAGGTGAGAGTGATAGGTGAGAGTGATGGGCTTTAAAGGATAATGGCCCCTATTACATTCTTCGCGCATTTGTTTTTGCATGCGCAATTGTTCATTTGCGCGAGGACAAAACCCTTTGCGCTGTACGTCGTATTACAACGTTCGCGCAAACGATGCACGTTATCGTTTAACGCGGATGGACCTGCCCGAGCGTGATGAACTGTGCGCGTCCTATACTTAACATTGTGAGCGCAAATTCGTTCGTGCGCTGGTGCGCGGATGGTATTACAATCGATGCGCATCTTTTTACGAACGACGTTTGCGCGCATAATTTTAATGTCTTTGAAAAGCTGGTGGTAACAGTAAATCGGAACGTTCTGGCCGAAACCAAATACACCAGCACGAAAAAAAAAAATACAGCACAGTATAGTTACACATTCTACACATACCCAAACAATAAAATTGTGAATTCGTGGGTGTTTTTATTATTGCTGCAGCATGTATACTCAGATTGACTTTGACAGGCGCAAAAACTGAACGGGAGACAATTAAGGTAAATTGATGTCAATTAAGGTTCTTAATTCTGATTGGCTGAATCCCACGAAAAAAATAGTCTGCACATTGATTTACGTGCGCTACGTTACTGCGCGCGTATTACTGTTTGTTTTGCGCGTCATTTTTACGAACGTTATTTTTGGACGGATGAGAAAATGCGTTCGGATCGCAATACCACCGTTAATTTTGGCGCGATAACGCTGCGCGCAAAAAAATTTGCGCCGCGGGGACGAATTTGCGCAAAGAATGTAATAGAGCCCAATGTGTATAATAAATTGGTACATATAACAATAATAGTAAAAAGAATAATTATAATAATAGTAAAAATAATAATAAAAATAATTATAATAAATTAATAATAATAAAAATGAATAAGAAAAAATAATAATAAAAATAATTATAACAAATTAATAATAATAAAATAATAATTAAAAATAATAATAAAAAAATATTATAAATTAATAATAATAATAATAAAAGCTTAAGTTATATTATTGCAGTGTTCTGTTGCCCCCAATTTTTTTTCTAGTCACCGCGATATGCTTCATGTTTCCCTTTAATTCTTTGAACATTCATTAGCCTTTAGTTGAAAAAAAAAAGCAGCTGCTGTTTGTGCTCCTCTATCCTTCTGTAAGGTGATCACAGTCTATCTCCCCTCTCCTTCTCAACATTGAACACAATACAAAATACCCATTCTTGAATCATGAGCTGAGTCTGCAGTATGCTGGAGTATTAACCCAATGCAAAAAGAAAATAAGTAGATTAACCCCTTCACATCCAAGACTGACTACCCTCGATCTGCAAGGCACCTCCTGGTGCCACAATATCTAGTATAGTCTTTAAACTTGCTAAAAATGCTTAGTTTGCCAGTCTAGATTTACAAAGGCCTACTTTAAAAAAAAACAAAAAACAATATAAAGTACATGTAAATAATAATAATATTATTAAGAGGGTTATTCACTAACCACTGAAATTGAGTACAATTTCAGTGCTCTTAGTTTTTGGCGCATTTCGACGATTCCATTTTGGCGAAAATACGATGTAATCATTATTCACCAAATGTTCACCATATTGCACTGAAAATGGAGTCGCTGAAGAAAGGTGCCGAATTGGAATTGGCAAATTCCACCGAAATGAAAAGAAGAAAAAATAGCCAAAAGGAAGTCTCTTATTCTCCTAATAATAAGTTAAATCAATAAATATGAATCTAGAAAAATTTATGAAAATGTGTCTAAATAACAATAAAAAGATTGTTTAAAAATAAAAAGTCTTAAAGATAAGGTAAATACAAAAAGTCTTTTAAAAATAATAAAAAAAGTCTTTTAAAAAATGGAAGTAATAAAAGGTCTTATAAAGATATTAAAAAAATATTACATTTATTACACAGAAACCTATTAGGTTCGCCTGTTTAAACCTGTCCAAATTGGAACGAATAGACGTATCGTTAGTTCTCAATGGAAAAATTTCGGTGCTGCCGAACACCTCCTAATCACACCGAACTGCGTCGAAATGCACCGTATTTCGCTGTCAATTTGCCTGTATTTGGTGAAAATACAGTTTAGGAAATTGATGAATTGTCCCGAAATTGCAGATACGGTGAATTCACCGATCGGTGCAATTCGGTGGCAGATTCGGAGCTTAGTGAATAACCCTCTATATGTTAAAAATGACTTCACTAGTCACTTCTTGTTTCTGGCATTTTAATTTGTACAGTTACAGGCATTTATATAGCGCCAGCATATTCTTAGTGTTTTACAAAGGGGGAGCACAAACAGGAGACGTGTGTGATACATGAGAAAAGGATGATCCTGCCCGTAGGATAACTGTGAAGTTAATACAGCACTTTGACCAAGTGCTCAGCCAGGCATCCCATGAGATTACAATCTAAGAGACGTGGGTAAGTGAAACAAATGGCAGCAAATTAAGATGGTGACCATTAAGAATATAGCAGGGATTGCATGAGAAGGACCAGAAGCTTGGGTTTAGTAAGAGTAATTAGAGAGAGAAGTGGAGACAGCTGGAAAGGAGACCTGAAATTAGGGACCAGGTCTGGGTGGGGGGTGGATGAGGAGGTTGGGTGGGACAGCAGAGAATTAGATACTATTCAGTCTTTGTGTGTATGCTGTGAAGAAAGAATAAGGTTTGGTAAAAGTGCCCAGACTGTTTACCATTTACAGCGTAGGGGGGAGGAGGGAGAAGCAGAGGGGGATTCTCTAAGAGAAAGGGAGGGAGATTTTCATTTTTTTTTCTTTATTTTTTTATATTATTTTTCATATTATAAATAGTTGTGAGAGATGTCAGTGCTATAATAATATAAATATATTTATTTATTCATTTTAATAATAACAATCGTTATTATAATAATACATCAGACTCTCCTGGTCGGTTGGACAGACAGTCCTGCTCCTGAGCTTTATCTGCTGTCATAATTTTAATTACAATTTGTGTAGCTAATGCAAATGATTAGATATAATTGCCCGAGGAGACACTTTAGCTGTTTCTTCTCTTTCCTTAAACTGTATATATCTGAAAAATTCCAGCTATAGGTCTCGTCTTTTCAGATGTTCCGGGCCAAAAATTATAGATAACAAGCTGATATGTCTGGGAGAGGATACTTGGCAGCGTGAAAACAGATTTAACATGATGTCTGCAATAATAAAAGAACAAGAAAAGGGGTTAGAGAGAGATTAACCAGTTCCAGAAAATGTGTCCAAGGAAGTGAAAGGTTCCGAGACAGGATGCAGTGTATGTGATAAGGAGCAAAGTGAAGGTTAATGATTACATAAAGAGCTAAAGGAAGTCAAATAATGTTCAACACTGAAAGGTGTGTCCCTGCCAGATAAACTTTCACCTTCTCCAAATTCCAGACCAGACCTCATTACTTCTCAGACAGACACTTTTTGTCAGCTGAGATCTTTATTAGGAGACATTTGCAGTCTGTTTACTTTTTGAGAAGAGAAAACCCTTAATCAGGTGCTGTGACAAATTAAAAATGAGGTGCTTTAAATTCTTACAGGGTTATTCATTAAGCTCCATATTCGCCACCGAATTGTACCGAACGGTGAATTTCACTGTATGTGCAATTTCGGGGTAATTGGTCCATTCGCTAACTTGTATTTTTCCAAAATACACGTGATGCAATTCGGCCGGTTCGGCAGCACCGAAACTGTCTCATAGGGAACTAATGATAACAATATCATATTATTAGACAAATCATTTATATAGCGCCAACAGTTTCCGCATTGCTTTACAATAACCAAAGGGAACGAGACACAGATAAACAGACATACAGTTGTGTTCAAAATTATTCAACCCCCACTGAAATTGAGTGTTTTGGCCAGTTTGACATTGATTTTGATCATTCAGTCATCTTGCTTACAATTAAATCAAAGAGGCACGTGTAGGTCAGACAAATATAACATAACATTTATAATGAAATAACCACAAATGTCTTTTCTGTGCTCACATCATTATCAGTTTTATTCAACCCCCAAGTGACATTCAATCTTAGTACTTAGTACAACATCCTTTTACAGTTATAACAGCTTTTAAACGTGAAGCATAGCTTGACACAAGTGTCTTGCAGCGATCTATGGGTATCTTCGCCCATTCGTCATGGGCAAAAGCCTCCAGTTCAGTCACATTCTTAGGCTTGCGCATTGCAACTGCTTTCTTTAAGTCCCACCAGAGGTTCTCAATCGGATTTAAGTCAGGTGACTGTGATGGCCACTCCAAAATGTTCCAGCCTTTAATCTGCAACCATGCTCTAGTGGACTTGGAAGTATGCTTGGGATCATTGTCCTGTTGAAAGGTCCTACGTCTCCCAAGTCTCAGGTTTGTGACGGACTGCATCACATTGTCATCCAATATCTCCTGGTACTGAAGAGAATTCATGGTACCTTGCACACGCTGAAGCTTCCCTGTACCTGCAGAAGCAAAACAGCCCCAAAGCATGATTGACCCCCCGCCATGCTTTACAGTAGGCAAGGTGTTCTTTTCTTCATAGGCCTTGCTCTTCCTCCTCCAAACATAGCGTTGATCCATGGGCCCAAACAGTTCTAATTTTGTTTCATCAGTCCACAGAACACTATCCCAAAACTTCTGTGGTTTGTCCACATGACTTTTGGCATACTGCAGTCGACTCTTCTTATTCTTTGGAGACAGCAAGGGGTGCGCCTGGGAGTTCTGGCATGGAGGCCTTCATTACGCAGTGTGCGCCGTATTGTCTAAGCTGAAACTTCAGTACCCACATCTGACAAATCTTTTCTCAGTTCCTCAGCAGTCACACGGGGACTTTTCTCCACTCTACGCTTCAGGTAGCGCACAGCAGTCGAAGTCAGCATCTTCTTTCTGCCACGACCAGGTAGCGTTTCAACAGTGCCCTTTGCCTTGAATTTGCGAATGATGCTTCCTATGGTCTCTCTTGGTATGTTTAACATCTTTGCAATCTTCTTATAGCCATTGCCCTTCCTGTGAAGAGTAATCACCTCTTCTCTTGTCTTCCTGGACCATTCTCTTGACTTCACCATGTTTGTAACCACACCAGTAAATGTCTAGAAGGAGCTGAGTATCACAGTCATTTTAAAGCTGCCTAATTGGTGCTTATTATGCTTTATTGCTGCTCCGTGACATCCACAGGTGTTTTCAATACCTGATTGAAAACACTTGAATGAACCTCTGTTCTTCAGAGTGGTAGTCTTTAAGGGGTTGAAAATTGTGTCAATGAAGAATTCACAAAAGAAACATTTACTACTGTATTACAAAACCAATTGATGTCATTTTAGTTGCATATGGTTCTTTAAAAAGTCCTTGTAGGATTTCATTCTGAATACAATTACAAATGTACACTAAATTCCCTAAAACCCTTTACAGCATTGGGGGTTGAATAATTTTGAACACAACTGTAGAATGGAAACAAGATGTGTAGAGGGCCCTGCTCATAGGAGCTTACAGTCTAGAGGGATTGGTATAGAGGAAGACGAGAGGAATTTTACTAGATATTAGGATCATTAGTGCCAGTGTTTTGGAATGGTGGGGCCATAGAAACAGCTTCAATCATGTGTGAGTAGGTGAGCAGAGGGATGAGTTGCATCAGTGATGTGGTACATAATCTGAGGAGATGGGTTTTGAGGGATTTCTTGAAGGCCTGAAGATCAGGAACGAGTTTGATAGGGCGAGGCAAGTAATTCCACAGGACCGAAGCTGCCCTTGAAAAGTCTGGGAGGCGAGAGTTGGCCGTGCGGGTGTAGACAGAAGGCAGTCGGAGATTGCCCACCAACCAGAGTTGTCTAGACGGGACGAGCTTGTGGAGCAGCGAAGACATATAAGGGAGGGTCAAGTTATTGAGTGATTTGAACATGAGCATCAGTATTTTAAACTGTATCCTGAAATGTACAGGAAGCCAATGGAGGGACCGGCAGAGGTGGGAGGTAAGCGAAGTGCACCTGGTGAGACAAATAAGCCCTGCATTCATTACAGATTGCAAAGGGGCAATACGGGAGTTGGGGCCAATAAGGAGCGAGTAGCAGTAATAAAGTCATGAAATGACAAGAGCATGAACCAGAACCTTCGCGGTATCTTGCGTCAGAAAAAGGCGGACGCGGGCAATGTTCTTGAGTTAATAGTAACAGGACTTGGTCATGGTCTGGACTTGGGGAGAGAATGTTAGGTCAGAATCAAAAGAGACAGCAGGGCAGCGAGCTTGAGACACCGGGCTAATGAGTGTTCCATTTACTCGTAGAGAGATAGGTGGCATTGGGTTTCTCTTGGAGGGAGGAATAACAAGAATTTCAGTTTTGGCAAGATTGAGTTTAAGGAAGTGGGAAGCCATCCAATTTGAGACGGCAGAGAGGCAGTCAGTGACTTCATCCAGGAGAGCTGGAGAGAGATCAGGGGAGGAGAGGTATATTTGAGTGTCATCAGCGTATAGATGGTGCTGGAATCCAAAGGAGCTGATCAGTTTACCAAGAGAGGCAGTGTAGATCAAAAAAAGAAGAGGGCCCAGTGCTGAATCTCCGGGCACCCCAGCAGAGACAGGCTGCCAGGAGGAGGTACTTCCAGAAAATGAGACACTAAACAATCATTGGAACAGGTAGGAAGAGAACCATGAAAGAACAGAACCTTGAAGGACGTATATATCACTAAGAGTTTGAAGGAGGAGCGAGTGGTCAACTGTATCAAAGGCGGCAGCGAAGTCAAGAAGGATCAGCAGAGAGTAGCACCCAATGGATTTAGCAGTTGCAAGGTCATTGGTCAGTTTCGCAAGAGCTGTTTCCATCAAGTGCAGTGAGTGAAAGTCAGATTGCAGAGGGTCAAGGAGAGAGTGGGTGTTGAGGTAGTCAATCGGACGGGCATACACAAGCTTTTCAAGCAGTTTGGAGGCAAAAGGGAGCAGGGACACGGGGCGGTAGTTGGAGGGAGCAGTCAGATCCAGAGATGGCTTTTTTAGGATTGGGACTACTGTGGCATGTTTGAGGGGATCAGGAAAGACCCCAGAGGTTAAGGACAGATTAAAGGTGTGAGTCAAGGATGGTACAAGAGACACGGAAAGAGTTTTGGTAAGATTTGAGGGAACTGGGTCCAGGGGGCAGGTAGTGGTCGAATGAGAGGATCGTAATAACTTAAAGACCTCTTGTTCAGTTGCAGAAGGGAACGAGTTAAACATGTGAGGATAGACATGGTTAGCATCTTCCTGCATGGGTGATAACAGCATTGTTGAGATTTCAGTTCTTATCTGTTCAATTTTTGCTGTGAATAAGCATGCTAGGTCTCCGGAATTAAGGTCAGTGTGAGGAACAGCCACCGCAGGACGGAGAAGGGACATGCCGAAGAGGTATTTTGGGTTCCGGGAGTGAGTGTGTATGAGGGCTGTATAAAATGACTGCTTGGCTAGGAAAAGCGCAGAGCTTTAGGACCGTAGCATAGATTTATAGTGAAGAAAGTCGGAGTGGGAGCAGGTAACTTTCTCCAATAGCGTTCAGCAGTTCTCGAACATCCTTGGAGATAGCGGGTCAACTTGTTGTGCCAGGGATGCAGGTTTTGTCATCTGATTGACCAGGGTTTCGACGGTGCTAACTTTTAAAGGGTGGAGGAAAGAGTAGAGTTGAAGCGGGTGATGGCTTCATTAGGACAGGAGAGAGATAGGACGGACGAGAGCGGTACAGATATATCAGCAGAGAATTGCTGTGGATCCAGAGAGTGGAGATTTCTTTGAGTCTTATAAAGTTTAGGTTCAGATGGAGAAACGAGGGGAGAGCTGAGTTCACAAGTCAGACGTTGATGGTCAGAGAGAGTGAGCGGTGTAATAGCCAGGTCAGGTATAGGGCACGAGAAGGAGAAAATACGATCCAGAGTATTTCCTGCTGTGTGAGAGGGGCAGTTGGACCACTGAGTGAGGGCAAAGGATGACGTAATGGAGAGAAGTTGCGAGGCGGCCTAGCTGAACGGCAAGTCAACATTCTCAAAACCCTGAATTGCACTGAAACTGTAGCAAAATGTCCTAATTTCAGTGCTTTCAATTCGACAGATTTAAGCAGACGAATCTAATAGGTTTTAATGTAATAAATGGAATATCTTTTTAATTTTTTTTATTTTTGAAAATACCTTTTATTTTTTAAAAGATCTTTTTGTATTTGTTGTACTTTTTAAAAGATGTTTTAATTATTTTTCATTTAAAATGACCTTTATATTTTTTTCTAAAAGGCCTTTTTTTTTATCTTTTAAAAGGCTTTTCTATTATTTTTTTAAAAAAAATTGAAAGACCTTTTTATTATTTTTTTATTTTTCAAAGACCTATTTTATTATTTAGATACATTTTAGATATATTGAGTTAACTTCCTATTAGGAGTATAGGAGACTTCCTCTTGGGTATTTATTCCATTTTAGCTCATTGGAATTCACCGTATCTCTAACATAGGGAATGCCCTGCCCAGCTAGGGGGGATTCCCATACTGATGTCATTGCGCCCATGTGCCAGAGAGGTCCAGGAGGCGGGACTGACATCAAGCTAAACACACAGAACAGTAGGAGGAGGACTCTGCTCAAAAGTTTACAATCTAAGAGAAGAGGGGGGACACACTAGGTGAGGGTAAATACAGAGCATGAATTAGCGGGGCGCATGTGGGCTGGGTAGGAAGATGGAGCAAGAAATGTACAGTGGGGGACCATGGAGGGAGCCGATAGGCTTCTCTAAAGTAATTTGTTTTCAGAGACTTCTTGAAGGACTGGAGAGATGGGGAGAGTCTAATGTTGCGGGGATGGAGTTCCATAGAAAGGGGGCAGCTCAGGAGAAGTCTTGAAGGCGGGAGTTGGGGGTGCGGGTTCAAGGAGTCAATAATGTCAGATCATTGGCCGAGCGAAGTGGTCGGGACGGGATGCATCTGTTAATAAAGGACGAGATGTAGACAGGGGTGCGGTTATGGATAGCTTTGTAGGTGAGCACCAGTATTTTGATTTGGATTCTAAAGGAAACAGGGAACCAGTGTAGAGATTGACAAAGGGGAGACGTGCGAGAGGTGCGGGAGGTGAGGTGCGAGAGGTGCGGGAGGTGAGGTGGATGAGCATGGTACAGGCATTCATTACAGACTGCAGAGGGAAAATCTGGGATCTCTTAAGACACGATACAGGGAGTTTGGGTTTTACTGATATGTCTGTGTTACCATAATATACAGAGAGGACACTATACAGGGAGTCTGGGATTTATCGGTATCTACATTTTTTTTTTTGTGAAAGGATTTTACCCGGAAGGATACATTGACATTTCTTTCGTTTTCAAGTATGTTCTGGATGGCGAGTATGTATCGTTAGGTGTCTTGCCCAAGGACACTTACTGGAGAGGTACTCTTGCTGGGATCGACGAACCCATGTCTCCACAGCCTCTCTCCATGCAGAGCAGTGATGTTACCTCTACTCCACCCAGCCGGCACCATTACACACAATACACAGAGAGAACACATTACAGGGAGTCTGGGATTTATCGATACATCTGCATCACACATAATACAGACAGAGAACACAATACAGGGAGTCTGGGATTTATCGATACATCTGCATCACACATAATACAGACAGAGAACACAATACAGGGAGTCTGGGATTTATCGATACATCTGCATCACACATAATACAGACAGAGAACACAATACAGGGAGTCTGGGATTTATCGATACATCTGCATCACACATAATACAAACACAGCACATTACAACGTTGCAATGCACTTAAATGCTTCAACACAAGGAGTGCTTCATATTCCATGATACCTTGATAAATGCCTGTGTTTTTCCTAATGTAATATTAACAGTCATGCATTCACGCCCTTACCTAGCGCCATGATCCGCCATCCACATGTTATTCACATCAAGGGCAAAACAAAGACATTAATTATCTTTGGGAGTAATTTTCCACTTTCTTTAGGGGGCGTAATGGTATGCAGAAGGTGTCGTGGTGTAACGATTCAGAGTCTGCACCACAAGACTTACTATTCATCGGAATTACAGGAAGTTAGTGGCTCGCTGCCAGATAAATATAGCAGTTTGTGCTTGGCAGAGATTCTACTAATTACCGCTATGAAATATTTGGGAACATGTTTTTTTTTTTTTTTTTTAAAAAGCACTAAATTTTAATATTTTTTTTTATTTTGGAACTGAATGAATGCAACACGGAGAAAAAAAAACATAATTACATGATGTTGCTTTTTATTAAAATAATTGCTTATAGCTCACTGTTTCTAATGCAGCTTCCAAAAATTAGTCAGAACGGTGAAATTTGTCAACCTTATTGAAGGAAGCTGTTTAATAAAATGTTCTGTTTCCCTCTGAGGCTTTGCTTGGAAATCTCCCAACGCTGCAAGTATACAGACACCACAAAATTAGTCATACGTTTAATATTGGCAGAACGTAAACATTTTACAGGTGTAATTACAGCAAGGACGCAATAACTCAAGTGGTAATGAATAAAACATAAAAAACAAAGTTATTGCAATACTCGGTAACATAAACATGTATTCAGCTGTGGGAAAAAAAAAGTAAAAATAGAAAAATTGTAACATATTATTGGATACATTTTGGCCCCTGTTACATTCTTCGGGCAAATTCGTCCGCGCAGCGCCATTTTTTTTGCGCGCAGCGTTAAACGTTATCCGCGAAAATTAACGGTGGTATTACGATCCAAATGCGTTTTCTCATCCGTCCAAAAAATAACGTTCATAAAAACGGCGCGCAAAACAAAGAGTAATACGCGTGCAGTAACGTAGCGCACGTAAATCAGTGTGCGGACTGTTTTTTTCGCGGGATTCAGCCAATCAGAATTAACTTCACTTAAGTTTTTGTGCCTGTCAAAGTAAATCTGAGTATATATGCTGCAGCAATAATAAAAACCACGCACGAATTCACAATTGTTTTGTTTGGGTATGTGTAGAATGTGTAAATTTTTTTTTTCATGCTAGTGTTTTTCGTTTCAGCCAGAACGTTCCGATTTGCAGTTACCACCAGCTTTTCAAAGACGTTAAAATTATGCGCGCAAACGTTGTTCGTAAAAAGATGCGCATCAATTGTAATACCATCCGCGTACCAGCGCATGAACGCATTTGCCCTCACAATGTTAAGTATAGGACGCGTATAGTTCATCACGCTCGCGCAGGTCCATCCACGTTAAACGATAACCCGCATCGTTTGCGCGAACGTTGTAAAACCAAATGCGCAAGCAATGTAATAGGGGCCTTTATCTGTTGTAATGAAGCTCTATAAACATTGTTTTCTGCTGTTAGGTGACCAAATATATATGAAATTTATTGTGTCCAGTGGTAGACCATGTTAACCCATTAACGTCGTCAGGCGTGCTGAGAACTCAGGCAGCCAATGATGGCTATTGGCCGCCAGCAAGCCATGTGGGCCGGAGCAGTTGCCGGAGAGGCATGGGGCCTGCTATTATACTATAATACTTATAGAATATACAAGCCTCTTTTCCATTGGGTGAGGTAAGGAAGGATGCTGGGAGTATGGTCATTCCCAGCCCCTGTGCAGGGAGACAAAGGGACAAGATGGAACAATAAAGTTTTATTCGTCAAAGCTTCTTTTCCAGTGAGGGAGGTAGGGAAGGATGCAGTGAGTAGGGCCATTCCCAGGCCCTGTGCAGACTCGCAAAGAGAGACAGGATAGAGCAATAAAGTTTTGTTTGTTGAATTTTTTTTCTGGAAAAGAAAGGATGCAGGGAGTATGCTCATTTACAGCCGCTGTGAAGGGAAACACAGGGACAGGATGGATGAATGTTTTGAACCCGTCTAAATTTTACCCTTTGTAAAGTGCTACAGAATACGTAGACGCTATAAGTAAAGTATAATAATAATAATAATAAAGTTTGGTTTGTTGAAGTTCCTTTTCCATTGGGTGAGGTGGGGAAGGATACAGGAAGTATGGCTATTCCCAGGCTGCTGCGCAGAGATACAAAGGCACAGCATGGAGCAATAAAGTTATTTTTGTTGACATGTCTTTTCTAGGGAGGAAGAGAAGGATGCAGGGAGTATATGGCCACTCTCAGCCCCTGTGCAAGGATACAAAGGGACAGGATGGAGCAATGTATTGAATTTGTAACCGTGTCCATATTGTACCCATTGTTAAGCGCTTCTGAATATGTTATTGCTATATACAAAAAGTATAAATATAATATTATACTGATACCGTTTTGTTTCTTTTCCAGTGAGGGAGGTAGGGAAGGATGCAGGGAGTATGGTCATTTCCAGGGCCAGCGCTGCCGGTAGGCGGGCGCCTAGAGCGCATCGCCCACCTAGGGCGCAGGCGGCCCGACCAATTAAAAAAAAAAATAATTGGTCGCGGGGCAGCCTGGGTCAGCCACGTGCTGCAGCCAGCCCCAATACGTGCCAGCGTCGCCGGCGTCAAGGAGACGGAGACGTGGACTTGGTGCTTCCAGCTTCCTGCACCAAGTCCACACCTCCGTCTCCTTGATGCCAGCGGCGACGCCACCAAGTATTGGTACTGGCTACAGAGGAGGAGGGAGGCGGAGACAGCGCTGGAGCGGCAGATATGTGAGCATGTGTGAGCTGGGGCAGATATCCATGTGTGAGCTGGGGCAGATATCCATGTGTGAGCTGGGGGCAAATGTCCATATGTGAGCCTGGGAGCAAATACCCATGTGTGAGCCTGGGGGCAAATACCCATGTGTGAGCCTGGGGGAAAATATCCATGTGCGAGCCTGGGGGCAAATATCCATGTGCGAGCCTGGGGCAAATATACATGAGTGAGCCTGGGGGCAAATATCCATGTGTGTGCCTGGGGCAAATACCCATGTGTGAGCCTGGGGGCAAATATCCATGTGTGAGCCTGGGGGCAAATATACATGAGTGAGCCTGGGGGCAAATACCCATGAGTGAGCCTGGGGGCAAATATCCATGTGTGTGCCTGGGGCAAATACCCATGTGCGAGCCTGGGGGCAAATATCCATGTGTGAGCCTGGGGGCAAATATCCATGAGTGAGCATGGGGGCATATATCCATGTGTGAGCCTGGGGCAGATATCCATGTGTGAGCTGTAGCAAATACCCATGTGTGAACTGGGGCAAATACCCATGTGTGAGCCTGGGGGCAAATATCCATGTGTGAGCTGGGGTAGATATCCATGCCATGTGTTAGCCTGGGGGCAAATATCCATGTGTTAGCTGGGGCAATATCTCCATGCCATGTGTGAGCTGGGGCAATATCTCCATGTGTGACCTGGGGGCAATATCTCCATGTGTGAGCTGGAGGCAAATATACCCATGTGTGAGCTGGAGGCAAATATACCCATGTAAGAGCTTGGGGCAAATATACCCATGTAAGAGCTGGGGGCAAATATACCCATGTGAGCAGGGGGCAATATATCCATGTGAGCAGGGGACAATATATCCATGTGAGAGCTAGGGGCAAATATACCCATGTGAGCTTTCTTTTTTTGGGGGGGGGTGCAAGTAGCTGGTATTGCCTAGGGCCCAAAATAGTCTAGCACCGGCCCTGGCCATTTCCTGCCCCTGTGCAGGGATACAAAGGGACAAGATGGAGCAATAAAGTTTTGTTTGTTGAAGCTTCTTTTCCAGTGTGGGAGGTAGGGAAGGATGCAGGGAGTATGGCCATTCCCAGACCCTTTGCAGGGATACAAAGTGACAAGATGGAGCAATCAGGATTGACGTTTCCTTTCCAGTGGTGGAGGAGGATGGGGGTCTCCCAGCCCTCCTGTAGACTTGCCGAGGATCTTTATGGACCCCAGACAGAGACATTTATTTTCTCCCATTCCTGCAGGAGAAAGGAAAGGGGATGGGGGATTATTGTCTATTTCCCTTCATAAAGGAAAAGCAAAGTAATGCCTGTCCACACATTAGTGGGAGTGAAGGCGTCAAAGCCGCTCGATTTGGTGAAAGGAAGCCATCACATTTAAATCTGGGGCTAAAAGACACCGATTTACAAATAAACTGTGCTTAATGATTGATAGTCAAACATAACCCTGTCAGCAATGTAATGAGAGCAGAAATGGAACTGGGTGTGCTGAGACGCAAGATAAATACTATTACAGTAATTATAACATACTTAACACATAAAAAAGGTGAAAAAAAAGATTGTACCAACATTACTGTAACCTTTAAAACTGGCAGAAGACGTAAAACCCCGGAATTCGATCCCTAAATATGGAGATCTGCACGCTACACAAAAATATGCTGTAAAAGAGCCCTGGAACATATTTCTGTTGAGGAAAAGTGATTGATGTTTTGCTTTTTCATGGCATCTGAGGGGTTAATTAAGTAGTCATCTGTTCAGGAAGCGGCTGACATCTGTAGTACAGGATGCGATGCATCAGTGAGGGGTTTTACATGTATCAATAGCATGTTCCTTATTGCCAAATGCTGACTCCGATATGTTTTTACAGCTCACTGAGATATGGAGAAGAAGGTGAGGATGGAGAGAAGCGCGGGATATGGGACGTTGACGGCACGCCATTAAGCTATGGGTGGATGAGTATCCATGAAGCAGATGCACATTAATGTTTAGATTTAGAGTACAGCGCTATAGGTGATGAATAACATTAACTGGGCTCCTCTTAGCCCCTAGCACACACAGAATTTTAAGGGCTACACAAAGAGAAAAAAGCAATGGTCAACTCCATTGGCAACATCCAACATTAGTGACGGACAACGAGTGCAAACAAGACAATCTTTAGGATTAGAGATATATATGTGTTTACTAACAGTGCTCAGATTGAAACATTCAAAGATAAAAAAGAATAAACATGAACAGTGAATTAGAAGTGCAGACTATAAAGTCCTAGAGCGGTGTACAAAACCTACAATAAAAAACACCAAGAATTAAAACAGAAACAATGCAAAAAAAACAGTTGGTATCCAGTGGCGCATATAACATAAATAAACGTGAACAACGGCTTTAATTGTCACAAACAAATAAACAAATGTTGAGTGTGCTAATAAATTATGAGAGTGCTCCTGCATAGCACTTAAAAGTGATCGTAGAGGGGGCGTGGCCAGCTGTTGACAGGAGCAGACGTGTTTTGGTGGAGCTCTGTACATCTTCTCCTCTTAGGGACCTCCAGACGACTTTCCCTGTGGCATTTTTTATGATTGAGATATCTGAGAAGCTGACTAAAGATCCTGAGCTTCCCGGAGCCTGTTTAGTCTCCCTCTGGACCAGAGACTACCTTGGCTTTTGTCGATTAGTGGCCGGAGTGTGACACCGGTGGCCATCATGAGGCCTACCTCCCGGCCCCGGATGCCACACGTCCTTGCTGAGCTGACCGCTTCAAACCGGACTGAGTCTATACTAAGGACTGCGCAGATGGAGGGCCCATGTCTCCCACCTGCCCTGGATGATGGTTTTGCAGGGGCGATGGTCGGACCCATGGGTCGATGGTGGGATGGACCCTCTCTCCCCTGCCGGAGGTGAGGAGGCTGTTATTTCAGGCCTAGATGCCTGTCTGCTGTTACTGGCAGGGGAGGATGCTGACGGCCTGCTCACCACAGGTGACTGGTCCTGGTGATGGCCATGCTGAGGTGCTGCCAGGAGGTGTGGACCCAGAAGACAGTTGTGCTCTGGACTGCCACAGCCCTGTGCTCGACTGAGACCTACCTACCTGATGCTGCTGCCGTGGAGAGATGCGTCGAGAACAGCGACACGGATGAGGTACTGGTCTGGGAGTCCCAGCCCCAGAGGATGTCCCTGAATTCGAGTGATGGTGGTGGGTTAGTGACCTGCGCACCCCAGGAGGCTGTCTTAGCGAATCTGGTACCGGCAGATCCTCATTGGAGACCTTAGATGGAAGATCCCCCCAGCTGGCTGTAAAGATGGCGTGGATGCACCCACCGATGTCACGAGCGGTTCTGCCACGAGCTTCTGGCGGTGGAGTTCGCGAAGCCCCTCAGGTCTTGATGGGCTTTGAAGGTCTTCTCCGTGGCTGCAGGCTGGTCGTGACTGAATGCTTTGGCCTACCGTGCAATGCGCTGCCTGTCCTTCGCTCATTACCATTTATTGACGCAGGCTGAAGGGACCCCTGGAGTGTGTTTTTTATCCTCACCTTCTCCCCCCTTGTTATTTTGCCCCCTTGGATGTGCCATATTTTATAGACGATTTTGATCCCCTATTTTCTGGCTTATACTGAAGACATTCATGATTTTCCCTCCCTTTTCGACGTGCCATATTTTCGGTGGAATTTCAGTGCTCTTTGAATAACCCTGTGAGTTTTTTTATCGTGTATGCCTCACTGTGTATCTGCACCTTCTTGCCTTGTCTCTGTTTGCATTCTTTAGGATGACGAGATATATATGTTTAAAGAGGAGATAATGGTTTACAAAAAAGTGTTCGGAATATGCCGGACAATATCTGTTGAACAGGTCCAAACTGGTTTTTGGACAAGCTCGGCAAATGCCCAGTAGGTTGCAGGAGTTAAGTTCTAGCCGGAAACCTTAGAAGATCTCTGTGACTGTCCCAGCATCCCCTTTCAAGAGTGAATTGCCACTTCGATAGTGTTGTTCTTGAAAGTATGATAGAGTAAACATCAGTCAGCACCTTGGGCATCATGACAAGGGTGTTAAAACGTTACGGGCACCTTCTGGAGCCCAAATGTGTAAAGGGGTATTGGGGGAGGACTAGTGGGTAGTTTATTACCTACTTTGAAAGCCCTGGTACGATGTACTGGAATCGATCCACTGCATAGTGCAGGAAATTAACAGGGGAGTAGCAAAACAAATCAATTCATAATGAATGTACTGATTCGTTACTTATCATTTTTGCTCCGTTATGTTTTTCATATTATGCCGAATCGTATTTTGGAATGCTCGCTAAAGAACGAATCAGCTATGTTTCGTGTGAATCGCGATTTGGAACGAAACGAATTGCCAACGTCTAATGCAAGCTCTCAGACATTGAGGAGCAGCAGGGTCACGTAGACCTATTTCAGTTGTGCCACCCATTAGTCCAACAGGGACCTGTCTTCATGGACTTCTGATGGTCTACAAATCCATGATCTGCTTTCAAGAATCTTATTTCAAGACGGAACGTACTCTTCGTTTACCAATGTCACGGTTATAGACCTGACCACGCTAAATAAGTAAGATGTTGACTGGCAGAAGGCTTTTAAGGAGCCAGATATTGATGATGTCATTATATGTCATTGTCTCTTAAGGGGTTTTGAATAAGACGTCCCCTACGAGCCACACAACATTACAGTCCTCTTTGATTCACATTCCTTGTACATTCTTTCATCAGGGTTTTCCTGTAAATCTGTAACATGCTCTAGAATTTCATCTTTCTTCTTCAATAAAGCCTTTTGTAAACCAATATTTAGCCGGCTGCATGATGGATGATGAGAAAACAACTCGGGAACCAGCTTTACGCAAGAGACGTGACCCAGCGGATTGTATGTTTATAATACTCTTTGTGATGACTCAAAAATCAAGCAACAATTCCAGACCTTTAATGACTCAGTGGACCTCGGGCCTCCGGGAATCCCGTACGGGAGGGATTGTTACAGGAATCCCAGGTTCAGTACAGTCAGTGTCCATTTCACAAACTTTGTCAAATATTATTTGATTTCACAGAAGCACCCTGGCTGCGTTTCCAGAGAAGCGGCTGCTCGTCCAGGAAATACACGCCGACTAACTTATGAGAAATACCATTAGGTCCATTTATTCTTGTCTGGGCACATGGGTTAATTTGCCAGGACGAATAACAGGGGCGGACTCACTTGTCGGGCACTCAGTCGCCACCCGCGGGCCCACAGGTGGGGGGCCCCAGATTGCGGTAAACATGCTGGGGTCTCGTGCTGCAATCGATCCCATTTGGACAGCAGGAGGTCCAGTGGATTAGGGCACCAATGAAATGCACCCCCTCGGCTCGAACATGGATCTTCCTGATCCGATGCCGATCGCTGCAGGGCCTCAGCTGCCAGGCTGCAGCTCTTAGCTCACGGACGTGTCACACTTACGCACCCGAGCGGCTCTAAATCTAGGCCACGCCTGTGTGGGTGTCGCCAAGCCAGAGCCCACCCATACAGTGCACTAGCCGGAGGCTGGACAGTGTCAATCTCAAACTGCCCAGGACGGGTCCCAAACTTCTTCAAAGAGGATGGTGAATATTGAAAAAATATATATTGCTGTGGGTCCTGTGCATGCTCATACACACCAGCCATTACTGTGAGTGTTATATTGCTGTGGATCATGGGCATGCTCATACACACCAGCAATTACTATGAGAGTTATATTGCTGTGGTTCCTGTGCATGCTCATACACACCAGCCATTACAGTGAGAGTTATATTGTTGTAGATCCTGCGCATGTTCATACACACCAGCCAGTACTGTGAGAGTTAATTGCTGTGGATCCTGTGCATGTTCATACACACCAGCCATTACTACGAGCGTTAAATTGCTGTGGATCCTGTGCATGCTCTTACAGCCATTACTGTGAGATTTATATTGCTGTGGATCCTTTGCATGTTCATACACAGCAGCCATTACTACGAGAGTTAAATTGCTGTGGATCCTGTGCATGTTCATACACACCAGTCATTACTGTGAGAGTTAAATTTCTGTGGATCCTGTGAATGCTCATTCGGCCATTACAGTGAGAATTATATTGCTGTGGATCCTGTGCATGCTCTTACACACCAGCCATTACTGTGACAGTTTATTGCTGTGGCTACTGTGTAAGCTCATATGCAAAACAAATTGCCCAAAAAAATCCTTAAAAATGCCTAAAAGATCTGAAAAAATCAATAAATAAAGAGACTTTTTGCTGCAGATTAAAATAATAAACGGTTTATTAGATATTGAATTAAAACAGGAATATTTTTAACATTGAAGCCTATGGGATTCACCTGATTAAATCTGCCGAATGAAACCACCGAACAGCAGGGTACTTCGGTAACTTTTTACTGCTGTTCGGTGTCTGTGAAAAGATTAACCATTGCTTCTCTATGGGGATTTCACTGCCACCGGACAGCACCGTCCAGTCCAGACCTTAACCCCATTGAGGTTAATCTTTGGGATAATGTGCTGGAGAAGACTTTACGCAGCGCTGCGACTCTCCCATCATCAACACAAGATCTTGGCCACTCTGGACGCCAATAAACGCTGTGACATTGCATGAGCTTATCCACACAATGTCGCGGCGAATGCGTGCCGCAATCACAGCAAAAGGCGACACAACCACATATTACAGGGGGGGGTGACTGTTTTTTGGATTTTCCATTTCCAGTCATTCATTAACCACATGACAATAACGGAATTCAATAATATTACACAGTTTCTCCATCTATATTCCATCATCCACCAGAAATTACATCAACTGGAAACAGGATCCAGTTCCAGAAGTCTGAGTAAAGGTTGGCTGGTTCCATTTACAGGACAAACAACCCCTGGGGCTAAAACTTTAAGATTTTATCGACATTCACCATTACATGTTGGATTTCCTGAGAACTTTCATGTCTTCTACCACCTTTTAATTCGTAGCACACAATATTTGAAATGGCCAAGGTGGGACTCTCGCATTTTAAAGAGTCGGTCAAGGTGGGACCAAAGACAAGGTCATTCTCAGAGTTTTTAGATGACTTTAAAACCGTTATAATCGCCTATAAATTTTTTGAATGCTCCATTTGCTGCTGGAAAACAACGCAAGGATTTGATTTTGGAAGCGTCTGATCTGGAACGTCTTTTCGATGCAATGTTTTTTTTATCGCATTGTTTTCAGACGCTCTCACAAGGCGGCGCCGCGGTGGGTGGACCTTTTATATTTTAGCTGTGTCTGATTCTCTTACGTCTCAATCTCTCACTATCATATTAAATCGATAAAGGTAAAGATTTAAAGGGTTATTCAGAGAGAGCTGATCTGGCCCTGAAATACCACCGAACGGGGAATTTCCCCGCATGGTGACATTTTGAGGCCATTCGGCTATTCAGAGAGCAGGCAGTTTGCCAAATTTTGACAAACTGCCTGCAAGTACGGTGCCTGTTCGGCGGCAGTGAAATCCCAATAGAGAAGCAAAGGTTAATCTATTCACAGACACCGAACAGCAGAGAAATGTCAGTGAAATGCCCTGATGTTCAGTGGTTTCATTCGGCAGGTTTATTCAGGCGAATCCCATAGGTTTCAATGTTATTCTTTTAAACTGTTGCAAAAAGTCTCTTTATTTATAGGCATTTTTTGGGGATTATTCCGGCAAAAAAAAATCTGTTTTTTTTAAAAGCGTTTCTTCTTTTTTCTGTAACAGACCTTTTTATTATCATTCATAGTAGACTTGTGCACCGATTTTTTTTTTCCGTTCGATTCGGTTCGGTTCGTTTGGATTTTGTAAATTTTCAGTTCGGCTCGTTTCGGCCGATTTCCATTTCGGTTCGGTTCGTTTCGGTTCGTTTTACGGATCGACTTTTTTTTCGTGATTTCGGAAATTTTCGTGTTTTTCGGAACATCTGTTCTCCTCGTTTCAAAGTGTCTATTAGTTTTGACGTAAACTAATGGTTTTTCGGATCCGATATTTCTGTCGATACGATACAATACTATACGATTTCTCATGTTTTACAAGAAGGATATATTGAGATTTCTCTGGTTTCCCGGGAAGGATACATTGAGATTTCTCTGGTTTCCCGTGAAGGATACAGTGAGATTTCTCTGGTTTCCCGGGAAAGATACATTGAGATTTCTCTGGTTTCCCGGGAAGGATACATTGAGATTTCTCTTGTTTTACAAGAAGGATATATTGAGATTTCTCTGGTTTCCGGGAAGGATACATTGAGATTTCTCATGTTTTACAAGAAGGATACATTGAGATTTCTCTGGTTTCCCAGGAAGGATACATTGAGATTTCTCATGTTTTACAAGGCTACATTGAGATTACTCATGTTTTACAAGAAGAATACATTGAGATTTCTCATGTTTTACAAGAAGGATACATTGAGATTTCTCAGATTTTACAAGAAGGATACATTGTGATTACTCATGTTTTACAAGAAGAATACATTGAGATTTCTCATGTTTTACAAGAAGGATACATTGAGATTTCTCTGGTTTCCCAGGAAGGATACATTGAGATTTCTCTGGTTTTACAAGGCTACATTGAGATTACTCATGTTTTACAAGAAGGATACATTGAGATTTCTCTGGTTTTACAAGAAGGATACATTGAGATTTCTCTGGTTTTACAAGAAGGATACATTGTGATTTCTCTGCTTTTACAATAAGGATACATTGAGATTTCTCTGGTTTTACAAGAAGGATACATTGAGATTTCTCTGGTTTTACAAGAAGGATACATTGAGATTTCTCTGGTTTCCCGGGAAGGATACATTGAGATTTCTCTGGTTTCCTGGGAAGGATACATTGAGATGGGAATGATACAAAATTACAGAATCAGCGATATAACCGAAAAATACGATGTCCGAAATTACTGAAATGGAACCGAAATCAGGAACGGAACGAAAATGAATTTCGATTTCACACATTTCTAGTCCATTCGAAAATTCCGAAAAGTTTTCGTTTCTGCTCGGAAATTTGTTCGGATCTGCCATTTTCGGATCCGAAAATTTTCGGAAAATCTGCCGAGTCCGAATGCACGACTCGGGAAATTTCGTGAAAATTCCGAAACCCGAAACGCACATCCCTAATTCATAGGATCTTATATGTAAATCCCAGACATTTTAATTCAGTAGTTTGTTTGCAAACAACGTTTCAGTTTTGAAATTTTCAAGCAAAGTGGTTTTTTTATTTTTTCTTAGCCCGTTGGTCAGATTGTCGGCTTTCTGTGGCGGTTCCTCTGCGCTGTGATCGGCGGCTTGTCGGCTTTTTGCTGCGGGTTTGCGGCAGGTTTCCCTGCACTCTGGGGACCCTGCGGTGAATACTGAATTCACCGCAGGGTGGGGAACTTTGATTCCCAGAAGTGCAGGGAAGTGCAGGTAACGAGAGAGCACCGCAATGTAAGTGACATTTCAGTGCTCTTTGAATAAACCCTTATATTGGCCCCAGGACCTGCCGACAGCCTACCAACAACCCCTCCAATACTTAACACCAAAAATTCCCCCGACTATGACAGAGACAAAAAAGTTTAAATCCTTTTTAAAGGGACACTCTACTCATCTTTATCTATTTAGTGTTTTAAAGTGGTCAGGATGTGTGGAGTGTCCCCCCAGCCCCCTTGATCTCCAACCAATTGCTGTAGCAAGGGTTCTCAGTGAGGCAGAGATGGATCATATCCATGCATGCGCGTGCAGCTTAGACCCATCGCTCTGCGCCGGCGCTACGGAACTTGTGTCCTCGAGTCCTGAGAGATGCGCAATTCGCGGTTCCTACGATCCCCAAAATAGAAAAATGTAAAATGTAATTGGCTAGAGGATGTCAGCAGGATCTGCCTAATTATTTCAGGGCATAAAAAAGGGAACTCGATTAATAGAGCATCCCTTTAATTAGACAGCTGTGAAGAGGATCGCAACAAAGTCTCCGCAGTTAGTGAAGGGTTAATACTATTACAGCAGAAGTAATACAGTTAGGCAGATACAGACGGCAATCATCCAGCCCATTCCTTAAGCTTTTAGAGATCTGCCACTGTTTATTTGCGCGTGACATGAAGCAGACCCGCAGTCTCGGTTAGACCGTGCAGAGACCCCCACCCCAAGAAACCCCAACCTTGAACTGGAAGGGATTCCTTTGCTGAAGCTCGGCTTTTCATATCCAAGCGGTGGCTGCTTCCTACCAAAACCACATTAAAATCAAACGGGATTAGAGGACCCCGGTGTGGCAATCACAGCAGGCCCACCCCATACATTATGCTTTAATTGTCTGTTGAGTGAAAAACCCTTCAAAGCCAAAAAAAGGGAAACAAGTGAACTGCTTCAAGAGCCGGCCTTGGTTCAGTCCTAATTCAATTAAAGTCACATCCTGCTTCCCATCTGATTCCGCTTCTGCGTTTCTTGTGGGAAGCAGGTTAAGTCCGGCAGGATAAAAGATGGGGTGGGGTGGAGAAGAGATGCATCTGGCTATATGGAAGCAGGTTCTTGCCGTGACACAGTACGAGCAGTGTGTTGAGCCGGGAAACGCTGAGAGGTCAGTCCATACGGCTCTTCATGGTTCCGCGATTCTCTTCCTGCGTTTCGGACGCAGACGAGGGATTACCGTGCCGGGGCATTTTAAGACTAAAATAAACTGACGGCGACGCCTGTGTGTTTAGCGAGAGGGAATCGAAGGAAATTTATGTTTTAAAAGGGACACTCTAAGGTTCAAGTATCACTACCACGTACATAAACTGTAACTAGATTACCTATGCATTATAAAACACATTATAAAACACATTATAAAAACACATTATGAACATATACTATGAAACACATTATAAAAACACATTATAAAACACATTATAAAAACACATTATGAACATATACTATGAAACACATTATAAAAACACATTATAAAACACATTATAAAAACACATTATGAACATATACTATGAAACACATTATAAAAACACTTTGTAAATACACATTATAAAACACATTATAAAAACACTTTATAAAAACAAATTATAAAAACACATTATAAAAACAATTTATAAAAACACATTATAAAAACGCATTATGAACATATACTATCAGGGTTATTCAGAGAGCGGTGAAAAGCAGGAGTATGACTGGAGAATGGAAAATTCTAGGTCAAAATAGCCGATTTGAAAAGTGAGATGAATGGGATAATTTTTCTGGTTTGGATATTTTGACCTAGAATTTTCCATTCTCCAGTCATACTCTTGCTTTTCTCCTCTCTTTGAACAACCCTGTTAGAATCACATCATAAAAACACATTATAAAAACGCATTGTAAAAACACATTATAAAAACGCATTATAAAAACACATTATAAAAACACATTAAAAAACACATTATAAAAACGCATTATAAAAATGCATTATAAAAACGCATTATAAAAACGCATTATAAAAACACATTATAAAAACACATTAAAAAACACATTATAAAAACGCATTATAAAAATGCATTATAAAAACGCATTATAAAAACGCATTATAAAAACACATTATAAAAACACATTAAAAAAACACATTCTAAAAACGCATTGTAAAAACACATTATAAAACGCATTATAAAAACGCATTATAAAAACAAATTATAAAAACACGTTATAAAAACACATTATAAAACACATTAAAAAAACATTATAAAACACTTTATAATGTGTTTTAGAAAGTGTATTATAATGTTTTTATAATGTGTTTTTATAATGTGTTTTATAAACACATTATAAAACACATTATAAACACATGCTGCTGCTGTTTTTTTCTTTTGTTTGAAGTAATTGCATGTAAAAAGGAAAAATAAGTTAGGTTTTTATCCCCTGTTTCCATTTAGTGGATTTTTTCACATGATGCAACATTTACCAAAATCTGTCTGTCATTCCAGACAGGTGTTTGTTGAACCATCCTGATCAATCCAGCCTTCATCAACCATCCAAGAGGGAGGAATTGCCGAATGAGGATGACCTTTTGATGGACATCTTATAAAACTGCTTATAAACCAACCCCAGTATTAAAAGAGATAAAACTCGTGCATATCATTCCGAGCCCAACCCAATGGACATTCTACACCTCGAATTCCAGACAGGTGTTTGTTGAACCACCCTTATCATTCCAGCCTTCATCAACCACCCAAGAGGGAGGAATTGCCGAATGAGGATGGTCTTAGAGAGAGTTCAGAGAAGGGCTACTAAAATTGAAGGAGAAAAGTTACCAGGAAAGGCTTAATGATCTTAACATGTACAGCTTGGAAAAAAGACGAGACAGAGGAGATATGATAGAAACATTTAAATACGTAAGGGAATCCACAAGGTAGAGGAAGGGAGTATATTTAAAAGGAAACAAAGTAGCAAAACAAAAGGACATAGTCTTAGATTAGAGGGGCAAGGTTTAAAAGTAACATCAGGAAGCATTATTTTACTGAGAGGGTGGTGGATACATGGAACAGTCTTCCAGTAGAAGTGGTAGAGGCCAAAACAGTAATTGAATTTAAGCAGGCATGGGATAGGCATAAGGCTATCCTAAACAAAAGATAAATCCAGGTAAAGTATCCATGTAATTGGGCGACTAGATGGGCCGAAAGGTTCTTATCTGCCGACATTTTTCTATGTTTCTATGTTTCTATGTTTCTATGTCTTTTGTGGACATATTATAAAACTGCTTATAAACCAACCCCAGTATTAAAAGAGATAAAACTCGTGCATATCATTCCGAGCCCAACCCAATGGACATTCTACAGCTCGAATTCCAGACAGGTGTTTGTTGAACCACCCTTATCATTCCAGCCTTCATCAACCACCCAAGAGGGAGGAATTGCCGAATGAGGATGGCCTTTTGATGGACACCATATAAAACCGCTTATAAACCAACCTCAGTATTAAAAGAGATACAACTCGTTTCCGGTGTTGAGGGGTGGAATCCAACCTAACGGCAAAGACTGGCAGACAATTTCGGGAAATATTCCCAAGTCATAGCAGGGAAAGTTCTTTCATGTTTCTTGCAAAAGGTTTGTTGTTCGTCGGAAAACACGAGCACAATTTATGCCAGAAGAATTATTAACTCAGTAGCATAAAATGAAGTGCTAAAATGATTATTGCTTTTGTAAGGAGCCATTAAGCAGCAGGTATTCCGGTCAGGCTGCGTGCCGATAACATCAAAGCCGCAGAGTGCAAAAAGCGAGAAAAAAAAAAGAGAGTAGGGGGAGGAAAAGGGATTTTGGAATTAGGATTTTCTATTATATTTTCCTCCCCTACATCTGCTCAGCTTCACACAGGCCGTCATTTTCTTTGGCATTGCTTTCCGTGTAATCCCCTATCTAAATCCGCGTTAAAATAATAGAATACCAGCGTGGAATTAAGAAGGCGAGAAACGAAAAATGTGCCCAAAATCACTGGCCTCTCGGTGAAAGGATTACGAAACGCAAAAGAGACGTTGAACATTCGAGGGTTTTTGTGGAAAGTTACATAAATCTAATTTAGAAGTAATGTAGAAATATTTGTAATAGCTAATTATTGAGTGGGTAAAGGGTTAAATGCATTATGGCTTATCTTCCCACTTTCCACATTTCGGTGATCAAAATGTATATATTGGTTAAGGCTGGGACCACATGAACGCACCAAGTGCCTTTGTTTCGAACCCTCTACCCAGCGTCCATCGTAGCGTTATGATGGCTCAATTGGGAGGACCACGTGATGTAACGTGGGTACTAGTGTCACACGTTACAATGGGTGTACAGTTTTCCCCCTGAAGAGCCGCTACAATGGACGGCAGATGGGTCCACAAAGCGTTATGTTCCATAGGTGGCTCATGATTTGGAGAGCAGTATGCACACAGCGAGGTGGCAATACTGGGGTCCGTCTGGAAAGACGGTACATTCTCACAGACGTTCTTTCTGTGCTTGCGTAGCCCCAGCCTAAACGGGAAAGAGAGAATGTGTAAAATCACTGCAATACAGCTGGTCAGATGCAGGTTCGAGTCCTGGTCAGGGCGTCTCTCCAGCAACTGTCCTTGGGCAAGACACCCAATGACACATACTTGCCTACCACGTTATATTGTCTGTGGGGAAGAAGATTTCAGTCCCAATCAGAACACTTCTCCAAAATGTCTCTCTTATACAACCATTGGCAATCAACTGTGAAGAAGCAGGTTCAATCTCACCC
The DNA here is from genome assembly GCA_009667805.1 of Leptobrachium leishanense. NCBI lineage: Eukaryota > Metazoa > Chordata > Amphibia > Anura > Megophryidae > Leptobrachium > Leptobrachium leishanense. The sequence continues at coordinate 14,813,490 of CM019070.1, forward strand.
CCAAGTCTCTTCTCTACAACCATGGATAAGCAACTGTGAAGAAGCAGGTTCAATCTCACCCCCATGTCTCTTCTCTACAACCATGGATAAGCAATTGTGAAGAAGCAGGTTCAATCTCACTCCCATGTCTCTTCTCTACAACCATGGATAAGCAACTGTAAAGAAGCAGGTTCAATCTCACTCCCATGTCTCTTCTCTACAACCATGGATAAGCAACTGTGATCACTGAAGAACCAGGTTCAATCTCACCCCCATGTCTCTTCTCTACAACCATGGATAAGCAACTGTGAAGAACCAGGTTCAATCTCACCCCCATGTCTCTTCTCTACAACCATGGATAAGCAACTGTGAAGAAGCAGGTTCAATCTCACTCCCATGTCTCTTCTCTACAACCATGGATAAGCAACTGTGAAGAACCAGGTTCAATCTCACCCCCATGTCTCTTCTCTACAACCATGGATAATCAACTGTGAAGAAGCAGGTTCAATCTCACTCCCATGTCTCTTCTCTACAACCATGGATAAGCAACTGTGAAGAACCAGGTTCAATCTCACCCCCATGTCTCTTCTCTACAACCATGGATAATCAACTGTGAAGAAGCAGGTTCAATCTCACTCCCATGTCTCTTCTCTACAACCATGGATAAGCAACTGTGAAGAACCAGGTTCAATCTCACCCCCATGTCTCTTCTCTACAACCATGGATAAGCAACTGTGAAGAAGCAGTTTCAATCTCACTCCCATGTCTCGTCTCTACAACCATGGATAAGCAACTGTGAAGAACCAGGTTCAATCTCACCCCCATGTCTCTTCTCTACAACCATGGATAAGCAACTGTGAAGAAGCAGGTTCAATCTCACTCCCATGTCTCTTCTCTACAACCATGTATAAGCAACTGTGAAGAACCAGGTTCAATCTCACCCCCATGTCTCTTCTCTACAACCATGGATAAGCAACTGTGAAGAACCAGGTTCAATCTCACCCCCATGTCTCTTCTCTACAACCATGGATAAGCAACTGTGAAGAAGCAGGTTCAATCTCACTCCCATGTCTCTTCTCTACAACCATGTATAAGCAACTGTGAAGAACCAGGTTCAATCTCACCCCCATGTCTCTTCTCTACAACCATGGATAAGCAACTGTGAAGAAGCAGGTTCAATCTCACTCCCATGTCTCTTCTCTACAACCATGGATAAGCAACTGTGAAGAAGCAGGTTCAATCTCACTCCCATGTCTCTTCTCTACAACCATGTATAAGCAACTGTGAAGAACCAGGTTCAATCTCACCCCATGTCTCTTCTCTACAACCATGGATAAGCAACTGTGAAGAAGCAGGTTCAATCTCACTCCCATGTCTCTTCTCTACAACCATGGATAAGCAACTGTGAAGAAGCAGGTTCAATCTCACTCCCATGTCTCTTCTCTACAACCATGGATAAGCAACTGTGAAGAAGCAGGTTCAATCTCACTCCCATGTCTCTTCTCTACAACCATGGATAAGCAACTGTGAAGAACCAGGTTCAATCTCACCCCCATGTCTCTTCTCTACAACCATGGATAAGCAACTGTAAAGAAGCAGGTTCAATCTCACTCCCATGTCTCTTCTCTACAACCATGGATAAGCAACTGTGAAGAAGCAGGTTCAATCTCACCCCCATGTCTCTTCTCTACAACCATGGATAAGCAACTGTGAAGAAGCAGGTTCAATCTCACTCCCATGTCTCTTCTCTACAACCATGGATAAGCAACTGTAAAGAAGCAGGTTCAATCTCACTCCCATGTCTCTTCTCTACAACCATGGATAATCAACTGTAAAGAAGCAGGTTCAATCTCACTCCCATGTCTCTTCTCTACAACCATGGATAAGCAACTGTGAAGAAGCAGGTTCAATCTCACCCCCATGTCTCTTCTCTACAACCATGGATAAGCAACTGTGAAGAAGCAGGTTCAATCTCACTCCCATGTCTCTTCTCTACAACCATGGATAAGCAACTGTAAAGAAGCAGGTTCAATCTCACTCCCATGTCTCTTCTCTACAACCATGGATAAGCAACTGTGAAGAAGCAGGTTCAATCTCACTCCCATGTCTCTTCTCTACAACCATGGAGAAACAACTGTAAAGAAGCAGGTTCAATCTCACTCCCATGTCTCTTCTGTACAACCATGGATAAGCAACTGTGAAGAAGCAGGTTCAATCTCACCCCCATGTCTCTTCTCTACAACCATGGATAAGCTACTGTGAAGAAGCAGGTTCAATCTCACTCCCATGTCTCTTCTCTACAACCATGGATAAGCAACTGTAAAGAAGCAGGTTCAATCTCACTCCCATGTCTCTTCTCTACAACCATGGATAAGCTACTGTGAAGAAGCAGGTTCAATCTCACTCCCATTTCTCTTCTCTACAACCATGGATAAGCAACTGTGAAGTAGCCAGTCCAGCCTCACCACTGTGTCTTTTCTCTACAACCATGGAAAGCAGATTTGGATCCTGATCAGATCACTTCACCAGCAAGTATCTTTAAACAAGTCATCCAATGATACATACTTGCACCACGTAATATTAGCTGTGTAGTGTAGCAGTATTGTTTCTGCTCTACAACTGTGGGGAAGTAGGTTTGACTCCCGATCAGAAAGTCTGACCAGCACATCTCTCCTCTGTATTCTTCGAGAAGCTGGTTTTACATCTGTGAATTGTGAAGCAGCAGGTTCAACCTCACCACTACGTCTCTTTTCTACAACCATGGAAAACAGGTTCGGATCCTGGTAAGAACATCTCACTAGCAAGTGTCCTTGGAGAAGACATTCAATGATACATGCTTGTCTACCTCGTAATATCAGCTGCGCAGTGTAGCAGTTTTGTTTCTGCACGACAGCTGTCGGGACGTAGGTTTGAATCCTGATCAGAACGACAGACCGCGTTTCTGCCCTGCATCCATGGAGAGACAGGTCTTGGAATTGTGAAGAAGCAGGTCTAACCTCACCACTATATCTCTTCTCTACAACCATGAAAAGCAGGCTCAGATCCTGGTCAGAGACCCTCACTTGCAAGTGACCATGGGTTGACACCTAATGATACCTACTTGTTTACCACATAATATCGACTACGTAGTGTAACGGTAAGGTCTCTGCTCAACAACTGTGAGGAAGTAAGTTTGAATCCTGATCAGAACGCCTGACCAGCATGTCTGCTGTCTACAACCATTGACAAGCAGGTCTTAAAACTGTGGAGACGCAGGATCAACCTCAAAACTTGCAGGTTTATTCAAGGAGCACCGAAATGTCACCGACATGTCGGTGCTCTCCTGTGCGCCGTACTTTGGCAAATTAAATTCACCGACCCTGCGGTGAATTCAGCACTCACCACAGGGTCCCCAAAGTGCAGACAACTGACCAACCGAACGCATAAAAAACCCACCGCAAAACCGCCAAATGCATCCGACCAATCAATCAATCCAATCCAATCAATTTATCAATCCAAAAATAACCAACGATTGCGATCAGATCACCGAACGGAGGTAAAAAAACAAATAGCCGAGTGTTTTAAAAAAGAGTACTGCATGAAAATTCCTGGAAATAATATATAAGGTCCTATGAATAATAATAAAAAGGTTTGTTACAGGAAAAAAAGCCATTAAAAAGAAAATTGGGGGAAAAAATTGCCGAAATAATCCCAAAAAATGCTGAGAACACCCCCCCAAAAAAATAGATAGAGACTTTTTGCTGCAAATGAAAAGAATTAACGGTTGTTGAATAAATATTTAATAAAAATGGGTAATTTTTTAACGTTGAAACCTATGGGATGCACCTTTTTAAACCTGTCAAATGAAACCACTGAAAAGCAGGACATTTCACTGACATTTCAGTGCAGTTCGTGTTCTCTGAGTCGAATATTAACCATTACTATGGTTACTATCGCTATGGGGATCCCACTGCTGCCGAAGGTCACCGTATTTTGCTGGCAATTCACTAAAAATTTGGCGAATCGCCCGGTTTCTGAATAGCCGATTGGCCACGAAATTGCACTGTACTGGGAAATTCACTGTTCGGTGCAATTTCGGGGCCAATTTAGTGCTCTTTGAATAACCCTGTATGTATAAACCACTGAACTTACCCCCGGCGTGGGAAATGAGAAGGTGAGTTAAAAAAAAAACTGGCAACGCACTGCCCTAAGTAAAAAAAGCAAACAAAATGCTGCTGCTTTTAGTACGAAGAAATATAAAAAATATCATATTTAAAATTGTAATTATATATTTAGTTTGCACTTTACATACCTGAGTTAGGTATCGTTGGAAAGGACAGACTCTGACCTTTCCAATGATACCCTACTTAGTGTTGTATCTTTTACTAGCCAGAAAACATTGGGGTCCAAACGAGCCCCCATCCTCCAATGGCATTTAGGCAGTAGTTCTGGCAGGCTCTTCTTTATGATGTCATCGGCCATGATCTAACAGCTCATGCTTTCCTATGGCATATTCAGAGCCACCAGATTTAATCTAGTCACAACCCTATTGCGATATATACCCCTTAGCAAAGGAGGGTTTGTTGAAGCTCATCACACAAAAAAATACAATTTTGTTTTAGTTTTTTATACTTATATTGCACAGATTTTTTTATGAACTGTCAAAATATGGCTGTTCTCTCCCTCTAGGATCATTCGTAATTCAGCGAGGCGCTGTCTGCCTTGTGAACAGTTGAGCCCAGGAGCTATAACCTCTCCATCAACCTGCAGTCCAAGGTAGTGAAATAATTGCTCGGGAAAGTCTTCTGCTTCGCGACGCATTTTACCGATGAGCTTCATCTCTCCTAAAGCCTTTAGGTGATGATCCGCACATCTATGCTTAATTCGCGATGACATCACTTCGTTCTCATTTTTAAAAAAAATTATCTCTAGAAAAACCCACCCTGCGGACCTGTTATTTATCTTTTTGAGTTGCTTAGAAACGTGGATTCCTCCAACTTCAAATGATTGTGATGTTCAGAAGCCGTCCCAGGTTAAACGTACCTGCAAAAACGACACCGAACGACTGGACTGAATTAATACATTGTATTCCTCGTTTAATATGCCTGGTCCTATCAACCTCATTGCTGATGAAGACCCAGGTGTGGAAGGACCTCCCTGGCAGTTTTAGGGGGTTAATGTTAATTTTAATGTGCAAGGTAGGGGGTTAAGTATTTATTTCATGTAGTGGTGATATAGGGGTTAATGTCACATAGGTGGGACCAGGGTTCCTCCCCATGTAATTAACCCCTTAAGAGTGAATGGTTTTGGGAAGTTATGATTTCGGTAATACAGTGTTATGTGTGTCGCATAGGCGTCTCTACAGGGAGGCCAAGAAGTGCAATTGCCCCCCTAGGCTATTCATTGCCCCCCTCCCCATGTGCCCCCCTCCAAGAATCAGCATCCTGCTTCCCCCACTTATTCAGGCTTACTGTATCTCCTTCCCTATGCATCGCACATGGTCAATCGAGGTGTCATTGGAAAGGGCATAGTCTGACCATATTCAGTATAAATTTAATATAAAAACACACATTTTTCATTTCACGGGGATGAAATGGCTCAGTGAAGGGTTAATGGTCAGACTATATATTACATTGTGTATTACTTTCGTTTTTGCCTTGGTTTAGTTGTACATTGAGGGTTAATGGCCAGGCGTCATCCCTCACAGTATCCATTTTATTTTTTCTTTGATTAATGTCAATTTAGCGGTTAATGGGTAGGCTACAAGTCTCACAGTGTATAACGTTCATGTTTTCCCCTGATTCTATGGCATTTTAGGGGTTAATGGGTAGGCTACATGCCACACTGTTTATTATTTTTATTGTATTTCCCTGGGTTTATGGCATTTTAGGGGTTATTATGGAAGTTAGAATCTAAAGGGTCAATTCACCTTTTAGATCCTTTGCTTTTTGTCACATTTCGGAGAATTAATTTAGCTGAAACTATGATGAATTCTCTGATTAGTGAATGGTCACTGTAATTTGCGAAAACTGGAGTCGTCAAAGCAGTTAGCGGATGTCGGCGAAGACTGCCGAACAAAATATTGAGTTTAAGTATCAGGTTAGTACAACAAAAAGGTATCATTGCATCACATTTCTCTGGGATTTTAGAATCTTATTTATACATATTTATTTAGGTACGCCCGGGTCTCCTAACCATCCTCCCTCCCGATACTCACCTCCCTCGTTGTGCTCCCTCGACGTTCTAGCAGGCCTGGAGTCTGCCCCGTCTTTTGAGGGGGCCTGGCAGTTGACGTTGTGTGATGACGTCATCGACAGGAGCCCCCGGTGCCTGCAGTGATAGCAACTATGACCAGGTTTGTTGCTAAAAAAAATGTAAAAAAAATAAATAAAAATAATAAAAATAAATTATAAAAACTATAATAATTTTTTTTAAAAAAAATAGGTTTTTTAAAAAAAAAAATTGTCTGGGGGTTTAATTAAATAGGACTTAAGCTGGCATCTAAATATGATGAGCATAAACTGGTCAAAATGAGCTCAGCGCACAGAGGTGAAATGGCTCAGCAGTGAAGGGGTTAAAAGCAAAAACATGTCAAAATTGGGTATTTCTATTAGATTTTGGGGATTACATTTTGAAAAAGTGTGTTTTTTCAGATTTTTCTTTCATAGTAAATAATACGATATGATGGAAATAATGGTGTCTTTAGAAAGTCCATTTAACGGTGGGAAAAACGGTGTATAATATGCGTGGGTTCCATAAACGAGTAAGAGGAAAATTTGACCTAAACACAAACAGCGCAGAAACGTAAAAACAGCAACGGGCTCTATCGGATGGATTTTTGTAAAACTGCCCGGTCACTAAGGGGTTAATAATGTACTCAAAGGGCATTTAACTCCTTAATTATTAAATTCTAATATATATATATATAGTACAGGAGGGGTGGGGTCGCGCCTATTCCCCGATGGGGCGGCTGCAACCACCAAATGCATCCAGCCCAACAACATGTGTTATTTACATTGCAGAGTTATTCAAAGAGCACCAAAATTCCGATGGAATTTGGCATCTGTTGCATTCAAAGAATTCTGGGAATTGTAGGCAACAATATCTGATCGAGATCTATCTTCGAAGGTGTTTGATCGGAATATTTTAGACGGGTCCATTGCAGCTCGTTTGCCTTTTATTAAAATAAAATGAAATTCTAACCTTTATGAGATTTATCCAAATTCCATACATCTCAGTAACGAAAGTATCGAAAGGCTTCAAATCAGACGAAATGACCTGTAAATAGTAAACAAATTAGCTCGAGAAGTGTATTCATAAAAAAAAGCGCAAACATCTAGTGAAATCAGCCAGAAAGTCAGCAGGTTAAACGTCTTGACTTAATTAGAATTTCTCATAATAGCGTGTATCGAGTTACAGAGCGATGGAAAACATGTTTGCGATAAATCATGGAGATACTGTATCGAGCACTTAAGAGTTTACTAACGCAGACATAAATTACAGTAAAACACACAAACGCAGCAATCATTCCCGAAACGGAGAAATACAAAAGCAGAGCCTGGAATAACATTTCAAACAGGGTCAGACTGATTCTGAGCGTGTGCTTTCCCGAAAATGCAGAGATCTCCCAGTCAGGCCCAGACTGGCCATGCACTGAATGCAAATGTTTGGTGGGTCACAATAGTCGGGAGCCTGAGGACGTATATAGGGGGTTATTCAGAGAGCACCGAAATGTCGCCGACACTTCCCCACACTTTCCTGCACCTCGTGGAAATCAAATTTCCGCCCGGAATGCAGGGGAAACCTGCCGCAAACCCCCCGAACAGCTGCCGAAAACCCGCTGAAAACCCGCCGCAACGGCCGCAAAAAACACGCCGAACACATCGGAAAAAGCCTCCAAGCCGCCGATCACAGCGCAGACCAGCCGCTGGAAAAAACCGATAAGCGCATGAACGGGGTAAAAAAAAAAGCAATACTATGGAAAGTGTCAAAATTGAAACGCTGTTTGTAAAAAAACTACTGAACGAAAATGCCTGGAATTTACATATAAAATCCTATGAATGATAATAAAAAAGCCTGTTACAGAAAAAGTAAAAGGAAAAAAGCTTAAAAAAAAGAAAAAAAAAAAGGAAAACATTTTTAGCCAAAACAAATCCCAAAAAATGCCTAAAAGATCCTAAAAAAGCAATAAATAAAGAGACTTTTTGCTGCAGATTAAATCAAAAACGGTTTATTAGATATTGCATAAAAATTTTAATATTTTTAACACTGAAGCCTACGGGATTCATCTGAATAAACCGGCCGAATGAAACCACCGAACATCAGGGCATTTCACTGACTTTGCTGTCGGTGTCTCTGAATAGATTAACCATTGCTTCTCTATGGGGGATTTCACACCGCCGAACGGGCACGTGCTTGCTGGTAGTTTGCCACAATTTGGCAAACTGCCTGCTCTCTGAATAGCCACCATATCACCGTTTCACCGTATGGGGAAATTCCCTGTTCACTAACATTTCGGGGCCAGATCATCTCTCTCTAAATAACCTCTTTAACCCCTTCACTGCTGAGGCATTGTTGTGTGCTGAGCTCATTTTTACCACTTTCGCTCATCAAGTTTAAATGTGTTTTGAAGTCACATTTTATTATACGACCCAGACATATTATATATTGTTCTTTCCGGCAGACTCGGCAGATTCATAATATATAATTTTTATATGTATACGTCATGTTCTGCCTGTATATTATAACAAAAAATGCAATAAAACTTGAATTTTTAATCATCTGCAGCGTGTAAAGTGTTTTTTTCAGCTTTTATCACATGAACATTTGCGGTTATATTTTCTATGGGGTGCGCTTGTACAAATATTAGAAATGGGAACTTGTTACATTTTTTGCAGGGAATTACGTGATTTTTAGCAAACGCACCCCATAGAAAAAAATCATTAGTGCAGCATCATTGTTCACATTATAATTGAAATGTGAACAAAATTGCTGCATTAATAAAAATAACACAAAAAAATACATGTTTTTATTTTATTATTTTTTTTATTTTTATTTATTTTATTTTTTAAAATTTTGTTTTTACTTTTGAACATGGTCATGTTTGGTATCATTCGAAAGGCCATGCTCAGGTTCTGGAGATATTGGTGTTTAAAGGAACCCATTATCTACACCAGGGGATTTCCTTGGGAAATCCCCGGGCTGCTAGGGGTTCCCCGGCTTTCTGACGTCATCGCGCTATGAGCGATATGTTAGGAGGCGAGGGGGAACCCGGAGGCGGAGCCGCCATCCCAGATGGTGGCCCTCACCGGAGCTAAATCGCGATGTGGCGCCGAACGGCGCTGCATCGCGATCTGGCATTGAAGGGGTTAAAAAAGGCACCGCTTTAAAGGGCAGACACTGCCCTTCAAAGTGGTGCCTTTTTTTTTTCTCTAAACACTCCTGATCGGGAGGGAGAGGGATCCAAAAGGATCCCCCCTCCCTCTCAGGCCATCTCCCGGGAATTGCCGGGGGGTCGCCTGGAAATGATGTCATCGTGCATGGCGCAATGACGTCATTGATGTCTGGAGGGGCTTAGCTTCAGCGACTGAGGACGCTGTAGTCAGAACGCTGCGGGACCCGGACAGAGAAGTGAGTATCTCCGCCGGGGGTCCCACAAGCGGATGACGTGTGGGGAACGTCCTCTGCATATAGCGGGAGTCAATGAGGACGTTCCCCACACGTCACCCGCAGCCCAGGGGTTAATGTTAGTAAAAGTTTTATATTTGTGACACCTGCACCTTTCCCTCCATATCAAGGGGGTTGTTGTTGCTGTTGTAATATAGTGGGTTAACCCCGCGTTTCAGTGTGTATAACCTTATTCATGATCCGGGGCCAGATTTTTACCCTCGCCCCGTTATCCTTCGCGGGATTTCTTTTTCTATTTGTTTTCATAATGCTTTTATATTGTACAACTCCAGGAAATCTTTCTCCTAGAAGCCCAGAGGAGCTCGCAATCTAGAAGTAATATGAAGAGGGCTGCAGCAGCCGGGAGGAGGAGAGAGATGATATAAATTCCTGAGGATGACATATCGCCGCTTGCACAGCTGCTATCTTTGGGGAAACGGGAAGGTCGGTCGCGCCTCAGGTGAATAATGAGCAGCTGCGCGTCTCGGCTTCTAGGATTTAAGGAAGTTGGGCTCGTGAAGCGACGCATTCTACACCCAAACTTCACGTCTTAAGTATGTGATAATAATTCCGCGAGCGAAGCGGCCAGCGACACATTACAGAATCGCTCTCTGCTCTCCGCCCCGGCTGGGAATCGCTTTAAAAACCCACGGTTTTGGGATGATGTGGGTTTTTCTGGTCCGTGGGAGCGAGCAACGCGGCCGGTAGCAGCAGGGAAAAATTTATCGTCTGTTAAATAGGCAGACTGCTGGAATTAAATATCTAAGACGTATCCGTGAGGGAACTGGCTTTATTTAGGCCGTGTTACAATGATGAACAGCGTGACTCGAAACTCCGTCGCAGTTTGACTTCATTACTTCACTCTCACACATAATGCATAACAGTTTCCGAGCGCCCGTTAGTGTCGCCGGCCAAAGTTATTTCGCATTGCTTCGTTTCCTGCGCGGTTTATTAATGGCAGAATTCTCCGGCGCTTTAACGCACTGGACGTCAGACACACAAAAGGGGTTATTCGCTAACCTTTTTGCACCGAATTTCACCGGTTGGTGAATTTTACCGTTTGGTGCAATTTCTGGGCAATTCGTCTGTTCACTAAGCTGTCAATTGACCGAATACAGGCGAATTGACAGAAAAATAGGGTGCAATTCAGCTGCACTGAAATTGTCCCATTGGAAACTATTGATTCATCTACTTACAGAACGCTGATTTGCATCGAAATTTTGGCTAAATTCCTGATTTCTGGTGCTTCAATTCGACAGGTTTAAAAAGGGCATATTTACTATTTTTATTTTTTGCAAAATCCCTTTTTTAAAAAAAAAATTTTATAAAAACATTTTTGTATTTTTTATTATATAAAATCTTTATTTATTTTGTAACAGACCTTTTTATTTATTATTATTATTATTATTAATTAAAGGGCCTTTTTTAATATGTAGACACAATTTTACTACTTTTTTCTTGATTTAAGCTCCTATTAGGAGAATAGGAGACTTCCTTTTTTTTCAGTTCGGTGGAATTCGTCCATACCAATTTGGCGCAATTTGGAGCAATTGGTAGTTATCGCACAATTTGGCTAATTTTGCCGATGTCTGATAACTGCTTCAGCGACTCCAGTTTCGTCAGAATATGGTGACCTAAATGGTGAACTAAGCATATATGTGGTGAAATGGAATCACTGAAGTGCGCCGAAATGTGTCAAAATGCACGCAATTTCTGTGGTTTGTGAATAGGACACGTAGACGGGGCGGTGAAAAATGATAGGCTCGTGGTGACCTCATGATATAGAGCTCCCATGAACGAACTCGCCGGATCGCTGAGAGGAAGGTGTTACGATTGGTCGAGAATGGTTTAGGTTGCTGATTGAGACCCTTTAAATAAGCTGACGTTACTTTGTATCTTTTGCATCCCTGACGAGCCCGAGGCGAAACGCGATGTGAACTTTACTGCTCAAAGTTTGATTATATAATTGTGATGACTAGTCACCCCTAGGTTTATGATTAGGAAATATGATACCTATTGTTTTGTGTTTTTCCCGTTCGGCGGTTTGTCGACTTTCTCCTGTGGCGGGTCGGCGCTGTGTTCGGCGGCTGCATTTGGTGGCCCTATGGCGTGTTTGCGGCAGATGTTCAGTGGGTTGGCGGTGGCGGCGTCAGGTTTGCATTGCGTTTGTGGCAACGCCCTGTGGGTTGGTGGCAGCATTCGGCAGCCAATTCCTTGCACTTCAGGGACCTCGCGTTGAATGCTGAATTCCCCACAGGGTGGGGAACTTTGATTCCCCGAAGTGCAGCGAAGTGCAGGGAACGACAGAGCACCGAAATGTCGGCAACATTTCGGTGCTCTTTGAATAACCCCCATTGTTGGTCTATTGTTTGTTTGTTTCATATATTATCTTTTCGTGCACTTAGGTGATTTCAACTTACATGTGTGGTTTCGGTTTTTTGTACTGTATGGTGATTTTAATATATGGAAATAAAGGTGAGGTTTTAACAGCAATCACCCTATCTGGCCCCCCCTTTTTTTTTAAGGGCCAATTTGAGACAGACCCTTTAATATAAGCAACAATGCCCCCCCCCCAGGGCATCTCCAGCAGGTAAGTAGTTTGCGAAGCAGAAAGTTCTTGCCTGAAGCCCATCTGGACCCAGAACTGAAAGAAAACCTAAGGTGAAACGGGTGAAAGGATCTGCTTTGGAATCTGCAAGTTGTACATTAGTGGTTGCAGGAGGTAAAGTGAGAATGAAAAAAGCTGAATATTATAAATGTAGGCCAAATATTTCCCTAAAAAGACCCTTTGTTCTCGTATTAATGTCCCCAAATAAAGCAAACTAAACCGATATTTTCCCAGATAGCCAGTTTGAGAATTTCCTGCCTCTCGGGTTATATGGAAAACAAAGATGTATTACATATAGAGCGGAGGACAATGCCGAAATATAAACATTCCTGCGTTATCTAAATTAAAGAACGAACCTGGGACAGACAGAGCATTTCTGTTCAGAGTGCGGAGGGTTTCCAGGTCAGACTTTCCTCCTGCGCTGCCACTGCCTGGCTAATGCAAAAGGTATTCGTGTAGTTTCATTGTTGCATCCGGTAATCTGAATGTTTGTAAACATGTATCCAGTGCCCTCGCTTCCCACTGTACAGCAGCAGGGTGACCGCACACTTTGAGGAAACAAGTAGGATGCTTTGTGATTGAAAATGACAGTAAGAATCAGGGGCGGGTCCACAAGTTTCGGGAGGGGCTTTCTACCAGTTGTGGCTTAAGGCTGGTCCTGGTTCGCAGTGTCAGGCAGAGCGGACACCTAGTCACTGGCTTTGTTCAACACAATCAGGCTGGCCAACCACTGGGTCCGTAGTTGGATGACCGACTTGGACGTCCTCCTACGGACAAGGCAGTCGGCCGAACAGGGTCTTTCACTGGAAGCGTATGTGGAAGACCCAGGTCGGCTGACAGACTGGTCAACGAATGAAGAACAGATTTTTTTTTTTAAAAAAAAAAACAGATGCAGTGGAAAAAACCCTCTCCCTGATGCTGGAACGGGGTTTCAGCACCAAGGAGAGCGCCGATGACTGAAGAAAAGGAAAAAAAAGCGTTCAGCAAGGAAAGAATGCTTTGGGCCACATTACATTCCTCACAAACAAGGCCGAAATGATCGTCGGGGGTTGCTGCACCTCTCGTGCAGGGATGAAGTCCTTGGCAGTCAGTACTGGCCACCCTCATTGGGTGAGAGCAGGCTGATTTGCATATGGAGCATTCATCCCTGTAATGGCACATACAAGCTAAAACCTCGTGAGACCTGAGCGGGCCCCACCGTAGAGCAGCCACTAGTGCTGTTGCTCGCTCAGGACCCTCACACACCCCCCTTTCTCTCATAATCCGTGACTGAGCATCCTGGGAGAGGTAGCCCTGGAGATCCAAGGTTGCTGAGCTCTGGATTAGTAGATCTTCTTATTTTTTTTCTTAAGCATTTGGCCACTAATATATATATATATATAACCTCCCACGTGTGCCTGCGCGTTTGGCTCGCTTTGCGTCTTCTTGACCTGCTATTGATTTCTGTTCTGCTCGAGAGCTGCTAAAGTACAGAACGTGAGGCCAACCAATGCTGGCTGCATGTTCCTGGGGATCGTTGCCATTTTTAAAGAGTTTGGAAACGTTATAATGTAATCACTTGCTGCTAAACAAGGATTGATTGATTTATTTTGCACATTTTAGTCATTCTTCATCACCTAAGTGTATTGCAAAGCGGGTCAGGATCCCTCGTAAGGATACAGACAATAATGATCTAATTTTGCTTACACATTTATGAGGATAGGAGCTAAAAGTGTATAAAGTCTGCCCCTCCCCCACACTCCCCCAGGTCATGTTGCAAAAGAGATTCCACTAACCTCAACAAAACTTAACCCTTTCGCTGCTGAGGCTTTTCCCACCTCTGTGCTGAGCTCATTTTTACCGGTTTTGCGCATCATGTTTAAACGTGTTTTGAAGCCTTATTTTAGTATATGACCCAGACATATTATATATCGTTCTTTCCGTCAGACTCGGCAGATTCATAATATGTCATTATTATATGTATACGTCATGACCTGTCTGTATATTATAACAAAAAATGCAATAAAATATGAATTGAGCATTATTGTTCACATTATAATTGAAATGGGAACAATATTGCTGCATTAACAAACCAAAAAAAAGAAAAAAAAGAAAAAAAAATTATAATTTTTTTTTTAAATATTTTTTTATTTTTAATTTTAATTTTTTTTTAAAAACTTTTTTCACAGTCGTGTTTGGTATCGTTGGAACGGCCATGCTCTGGCCGATCCAACAGTACCAAACTTTAATCCCTAGCTGCCACGGATCGGGAGATAGGGTGTTCATCGGAACCCCCTATCTCCACCATTGGTGGCAGCTAGGGGTCGTGCTATGCATGATGACGCCAGTCCTCAGGGGGAGTTCCCAGAGGCTTAGCCAACATCCAAGATGTCGGCCAGCTCCGGGAAAGGATCACGAACCGGCGCTTTTCAGCGCCGATTCGTGATCCGGCTCCCCAGGGTTTAATGACAGCTACCGTTTGGAAGGGCAGGCTGTGCCCTTCCAAACGGTGCCTGGCATTAAGCTCAGGACCCCCGCGATCGGGACACCCGGGGGGGCGCCTGAAATAGATGTCATCGCGCCACCGCGATGACATCCATTGTGCCCGCGGCAGTCCCGGAGTGACGGGCTGACATCCAAGATGTCAGCCCGCACCGGGGGGCACAGCGATCGGCCGGAATCCGGCCGATCGCAGGCTGCTTCGGGAGGACGCCCTCAGCGTGTCCTCCGCAGCCAACCCTTCCTGTGGCAGGACGCGCTGAGCGCGTCCTCCGCAGCGAAGTGGTTAAAATACACTGCAAACTGTAATAATAAAATGAAAATATTAAATATATATATATATATATATACTCATTTAAATTATGGTGGAGGGCAAAAAGTGAGATTACATAGAAAATAATCAAGTTTATAATTTTAGAAGACATTTACACTAGGGATGCACCGATACGATACTAGTACTTGGTACTCCTGCAGATGCCCCTCGATACCTCCCCTGATACCGGAAGCCAGCGCTGTGCTAGCTTGCCAGCTTCCAAGGGGCTGAGGCAGATGGCTGAATGTTCCGACGCCATTCCAACAAGCATCTGCGGCTGGCCGCGTTCCATCGAGTGGATGAAAAGGTTTAGAGTGGCCGCCTGGTGGGAACCCACCCAACCGCGATCTCACGAGGTCTTGGAGTTGGCGAGATCTCAAACTGCACAGAATCTCGCGAGATCGACGAGTGGCTGCTCTAGACCTTCGCAGCCGCTCAATGGAAGGCGGAATGAGGACTGAAACATTGACACTTTTGTAAGCACAGTAAAAAATGATTTTATAAGACTCCCTGGAGTGTGCGCATTCCTGATTTCCTGATGAATTAGACTTTTCAGCGTCTGTTTGCACCGGAGCACTAAGAATGTTATAGATCCTGGCTGCGGGTCCCCTGGTTGGTATATATACAGTATATATATATATTTATTAATACTAATATTGGCACCTTGGTAAATATGAGCATAGAATGCCGTGGAATTGTGTCTTCATTGTTTAACTTTTTGCTCTTTTGATCACAAAATACTAAATAATTCTCTCTTGGAAATCAAACAATTGCAAACGCAACATTGATTCATCCCAAAACAAGAAATAGTTTTTATATATATGTGTGACACAATTATTGGCACCTCTATGAATTCACATGACAAAAAAAATTAACATATATTTTCCACTGATTAATTTACATTTTACAGTACACCTGGGTGGCAAGGGAATTGTTCATCCATGACTTCCTGTTTGGCAATGGGTATAAATATGAGGTATCACATGAGCCAAATTCTCTTAGAGATTCATGACAATGGGAAAGACCAAGGAATATAGCTGTGAGGGGCGGCACAACGTTGTTGAGCTTCGCAAAATGGGAAATGGCTGTAAGAAAATAGCGAAAAGCACTGAAAATGCACATTTCCTCCACAGGTCAATCATTAAATAGTTCCAGTCAACCGGAAATGTTTGAATCAAATAATAATAATAATAATATAATAATAATAATAATAATTTATTAGATGAATTCTTTCCGGAACAGCTGTTCCAGATAATAATAATATTAATAAATAAAATAATAATAATAATCTGGAATAGCTGTTCCAGATAATAATAATAATATTAATAAATAAAATAATAATAATAATATCCTGGAACAGCTGTTCCAGATAATAATAATAATAATAATATTAATAAATAAAATAATAATAATAATCTGGAATAGCTGTTCCAGATAATAATAATAATAATAATAAACATCTGGAACAGCTGTTCCAGATAATAATAATAATAATAATAATAAACATCTGGAACAGCTGTTCCAGATAATAATAATAATAATAATAATAATAAAACATCTGGAACAGCTGTTCAGATAATAATAATAATAATAATTATCTGGAATAGCTGTTCCAGATAATAATAATAATAATAAACATCTGGAACAGCTGTTCCAGATAATAATAATAATAATAATAATAATAATTATCTGGAATAGCTGTTCCAGATAATAATAATAATATAATAATAATAATAATAATAATAATCTGGAACAGCTGTTCCAGATAATATTAAAAATAAAAATAATAATCATAATAGTAATCTGGAACAGCTGTTCCATAAAAAAATAAACTAATAAATTATTATTAATTATTAGTATTTTTCATGTTATATGTTTTCATATTTTTGGGAAAATATTTAAGTTCCCGATTGCAATCTTTGCAAACATGTCCTTGCAAAAAAATCACATAATTCCTCCTTGATCTTAATTTATTATTTATGAAAATCATAACAAAAAGAAAAATAATTTTCAAAGGAATCATTGGTTTATTTAATACAGAAAAAGAAAATATTGGCAGTGGATTGCCTCTGATAACATGGCCATTTTTTTGCAGTTCAATGAATTCATGGCATTTACAGGAACTACGAGGCCGACTGAAATACAGAGAGAAGTGATTATGTTTTATTTGCGCCGCAAACTGTTACTTCTTTGAAGCCGCAAGATTTATTATTGTTTCTACTATCCTTCAGGAAGCATCCATTGCCACTGGTTTCATTTGTATAAATTTCTCTCGCATCGGAAGTGTCTCTCGGTGTGTAACTGGAAGACGATTCATGCTCGGCTAAAGACAATGATTGTTCCTCTCAGGCTGGGGTCAGACGAGCGTGATTTCTACGGACTGTACGTCCGTGCAGTACGGACATCGTCAGTACGGATGACGCAGTAGTGGTCACACAGTCCGTTTTTTCACTGAAGTTATTTTTTGACGGATGTAGGAGGGGAAAATAAATTACAATGAAAAAACATTCTGTCCGTCAAAAATGCTGGACGTATAAATGCAGTCCGTCTGACCTCGCTCCATCACTCACACACAAAGCTATGCGGACGTTGTGGACGTGGCGCACTCCGCACGTCCGTTCTAGCAGTATTACGTTCTTGCCTAACCTGCGTCCGTTTGCCGCGCCGTTGTGCGTCCGCAGTTCAGTACGGACGCACTTCATGTGTCAGGCTCCAATGGACTTACTTTCATGCTATCACGGACGTACGTTTAGGCGCAATCACGGACGTGAACACTACGCTCGTCTGACCCCAGCCTCAGACGTTGTCTAGCCCTCCGCCGTCTGCAGACCCGCTTTCCTAGATTGCAAACTGGATGGCTTTACTGCCTGGTTTATTTAATAAATACAATCTCCAGGCTGGACCTATTACACAGTCTATCGGTTACTTCCTCTGACTATCTCTCTGTAGTTACTTTGTGGCTGACACATGGCTGTGGCAACAATGTGTCCGGTGGCCGGCACAGACACTCCAAGGGTGAAGTTCAAAAGACTGGAGGTTTTGAGGTCTGTAGATTTCAAGACAAAAAAGCATAAATAACTCCCCGCCTCGTCTCCCATGAGATTTAAAATTAAGAGTTGGTGCCGCAGTGTTTACATGGATGAACAATCTTCTTCCCTCTGTTTCTTCGCCCAATGTGCAAAAACAAGAAGCGTCATTCCCTAAGGTCCGAATTCGCCACCGAATTGCACCGAATGGTGAACTTCTTCGGATCTGCAATTCCAGGGCAATTCTTCGATTTACTAAGCAGTATTTTCACCAAATACAGGCGAGATACAGTGCATTTCACTCCAATTTGGTGGCGTTCGGCACCACCAAAATTGTCCCATAGAGAACTAATGATTCGTCTATTCACAAAATGCCAAACTGCACTGAAATTACAGGGAAATGACCTGATTTTCAGTGATTTCAATTTGACAGGCTTTAATAGACAAATCTAATAGGTTTTAATGTAATAAATGGAATAACTTTAAAAAAAATTAAAGATCATTTATTATTTAAATTTTTTTTACAGAAACCCTTTTTATTTTTTGTATCTATTTAAATAATTTTTTTATTTTTTGTATTTTTAAAATATTTTTTTTATTTTTCTATCTTTTGGAAGCCTATTTTTTTATTATATCTTAACAGTCCTTTCTATTATTTTTAAAGGACATTTTTTTATTATTTAGACACATATTTTTACAAACATTTATATTCATTTAACTTCCTATTGGAAGAATAAGAGACTTCCTCTTGGTGATTTTTCCATTTTTTTAATTTTTTTTGTTTGGTGGAATTTGTTGAGTCCTATTCGGTGCAATTCGGTGCTTTTAGCCGACGTCTGATAACTGCTTTGGCGACTCCATTTTTGGTGCAATGCAGAGAACATTCGGTGAATAGTGAATGCACCGAATTTACGACGAAATGGAATAGGCGAAATGCACAGAAATAAAAAGCAGATCTCCTTACACACTATGAAAATATATGTGAAAAATATACACCTGTGAAACAATTATATGTGAAGAGACATACACGGAAAATATTAATATTTAATAATTATAATTAATTAATATTAATAATATTTTAATTTTTTTCCGCATATGTGAAACAATTATGTGGAAAAAAAATAATGTGGAAAAATATATTAGTGATACTAATTAATTGTAATTATTAAATATTAATATTTTTCCACATTTATTTTTTCACATATAACGTAGATACGTAGGTATAGCGCGCCCCGAATATAAAGCGATGGATAGAGATTTATTATGGAAATGAGAGAATACTCAAGACTCGAATATAACGCGAAGAGTAAAACTATTAAAGTATACTGTACTTGGAAACCATTAAAATCCTTTGAGGTTCTCTTAACACAGTGACTACCCCTCAGGCCAGGGTGCTCTGCTGTAGAATGATTGTAGTTGTTACTAAGTTTGAAGCCGCCGGCCACCTGTCTTCTTACTTGCGATAAGATGGCCGGCGGAGCGAGATGAATCATTCACCAATGGCCAGCATGCCGGGAGGTGTCGTTTTCTGACCTCCGACTCCAGCAGGCAGACTCATCCACCGCGTTGCCCGCTGATAGCCAAGGAGATTTGGGATCCATGAGCAAGTCAACTTTTCATTTTTTACACGCGATGCAGATGTCTCGAATATAACGCGACCCATCCAATTTTAAGGTAAATTTTTATCCCCAAAATCTAGCGTTATACTCGAGTATCTTCAATAATTGTTTCACACGCATATATTTTTCACATACAGTATGTTTTGGGTGACAGAATGAGAATGGGGGAGAGCACTTGTGACCTGCAATACTATGGGTCCCCGCTCAAGACTCATAGACTTTTAGCTTGATGGCGCCATTATAGAGGAGGCTGTAGCATCTGCAAATTAGTCTACTATCACCCAGAAAGGGAGTCCAGAGCTGAAGTGCCAAGGCAACCTCCTCTGCACAAGAGGTACCTCAGCCCTCGAAGATCAGTTTGGCCTTTTTTGGCCTTGTCAGGAGAGCATAGCGGATAAGTATCTAAGCACCTCAAGCATGAGCTCCACGTCTGAATTACCAGAGTGGAATGTCGGGAGATACAATTTACGAGACTCGCGGTTCATGCTTCTGGATTTTCCGTCATGGAACGGACGGTGTTATTGGTCTTCTCCGATGAATTAAAACAATCAACAGGCCTTTTTTTCACTTACCAGCCAGGGTTCTATGAATTATTATTTATTATTATTCTTTATTAATAAAGCGCCAGCATATTCCGCAGCGCTGTACAATAGGCACAGTATAGACAGGGTTACAATACATTGAACAACATTTGACAAACAGTACAGGAGGAGATGAGGGCCCTATTCCCGTAGGAACTCACAATCTGGGAGGGTTGGGGTTGGAAACAGGAGGAGAGGACTGTAAGGTGAGAGTGATTGATGGTCGTGTCAGTGAGTTGGGTGGTATGCTTCCCTAAATAGGAACGTTTTAAGGGAGCGTTTGAAGGAAGAGAAGTTAGGGGAAAGTCTGACAGTACGAGGGAGATTGTTCCAGAGAGTGGGGGCTGTGCGTGAGAAATCCTGCAGTCTATCATGGGAAGAGGTGATGCGGGGAGAAGCTAGGCGCAGGTCACTGTTTGACCTTAGGGAGCGGGCTGGGGTGTATTTGGTGATTAGTGAGGACAGGTAGTGGGGCGCTGAGTTAGTGAGGGTTTTGTACGTAAGGATAAGGATTTTGAACTTAATTCTGCAGTGGATGGGGAGCCAGTGAAGGGACTCGCAGAGGGGAGCGACAGAGCGGCGGGTGAGGTGAATTAGCCTGGCGGAGGCATTCAGGATGGATTGTAGGGGGGAGAGGCAGGACAGAGGGAGGCCAGATAAGAGATTATTGCAATAGGCGAGTCGGGAGATTACCAGGGCGTGTATGAGTTGTTTTGTGGTGACAGCGGTAAGAAATGGCCAAATTCAGGAAATATTACGCAGTTGGTATTGGCAGGAGGAGGAAAGAGACTGGATGAAGGAAAGAGCAGAGTCAAGTGTAACTCCAAGACAGCGAACTTGGTTTGATGGGGAGATGGTGATACCCTCCACCGTGATAGAGAAGTCAGGAGGTGGGGAGGCATTGGAGGGAGGAATAAATAGGAGTTCAGTCTTTGACATGTTGATCTTTAGTTGGTGGGAGGCCATCCAGAAGGAGATACCAGATAAACAGTCACTGACTTTGGAAAGGACAGGGGGAGAGAGATCAGGGGTAGAGAGGTAGATCTGAGTGTCTTCAGCGTAGAGGTGGTAATTAAAGCCAAAGTTGTTGATGATTTTGCCCAGGGAGGAGGTGTAGATGGAAAAGAGCAGAGGACCAAGGACAGAGCCTTGAGGTACACCAACAGATAGAGGCAATGAAGAGGAGGAGTTACCAGAAAAGGACACACAGAAGGACCTGTTGGATAAATAGGAGTCAACCCAAGCAAGTGCAGTGTCACCGAGACCCAGAGAGTTGAGCGTCTGTAGAAGGAGGGGGCGGTCAACAGTGTCAAAAGCAGCTGAGAGGTCAAGCAGGATGAGAATAGAATAGTGGCCGTGTTTTTTAGCAGTTAGGAGGTCGTTGGTGACTTTGGTGAGGGCAGTTTCAGTTGAGTGTAGGGGACAGAAGCCAGATTGCAGGGGGTCAAGTAGGGAATTGGAGGACAGGAAGAGGGAGAGGCGGTTGAAGACTAGTTTTTCTAAGAGCTTAGATGTGAAGGGAAGCAGGGATACAGGGCGGTAGTTGGATGGAGAGTTGGGATCGAGGGATGGTTTCTTTAGTAAAGGGGTAACTAGCGCGTGTTTGAAGGCGGATGGAAAGGAGCCAGTGGAGAGAGATAGGTTGAAGATGTGTGTGAGAGCAGGGGTGAGGGAGGAGGAGAGGGGAGGAATTAGATGTGAGGGAATGGGGTCGAGCGGGCACGTGGTGAGATGTGAGGAGGACAATAAGGAATTGACTTCCTCCTCAGTGGCTGGGAGGAAGCGGCAGAGGGTGGCAGAGGGGACCTGTGGGAGTGGAGGTGGTAGATAACTATCTTGTGTTGGGATGTTGCTTCTGATAGTTAGAGTTTTACTGAGGAAGTAGTCTGCCAGGTCTTGAGCGCTGAAGGCAGCTGAGGGGGGAGGTGCAGGTGGGTAGAGGAGGGTGTTGAAGGTGGACCAGAGCCGTTTAGGGTTGGAGGACAGCGTAGATATAAGAGATGAGAAGAAGGATTGTTTGGCCAAGTGGAGGGCAGAGGTGTATGACCGGAGAATAAACTTGAAGTGAACAAAATCAGCTTCAGAGCGGGATTTCTTCCAGGCACGCTCTGCAGTGCAGGAGCATCTTTGCAGGTAGCAAGTTTGGAGGGTGTGCCAGGGCTGAAGCTGGTGGCGTGGGGCCTTACAGAGTCGAAGAGGAGCAAGAGTGTCTAGAGCAGAGATAAGCGTAGTGTTGTAGTGATTAGTGGCAGCATCAGGGCAGGTGAAGGATGAGGTATGAGGGAGGTGGTGAAGTGGGTTGGAGAATTGATGGGGGTCCACAGCATGTAGATTTATGCGAGTGTGTGTGTGGGGTGGGGGAGCAGGGTGTTTAGGAAGTTCAGATAGGTTGAAAGAGAAAAGGTGGTGGTCAGAGATGGGGAAAGGGCGACAGTTGAACTCAGAAATGGAGCAGAGGTTGGAAAAGACAAGGTCAATAGCATGACCATCGCGGTGGGTAGGGAGGAGGGAGGATTGTGTATCAACCCATCCATTAATCCAAGCCAACAATAAATGTCGCAAAATTTTCAAAAAGCATCGAAGACAGTCAAAAAGATTCCTCAGAAACGAGTTACGGTGGAGACAGTCGAAAAGAACTGGACATTTAGAGTTTTAGCATTTTATTAATCAGTTTCCCTGTCTTCTTGAACATGGTCTGCCCCCAAAGACAACATAGGTGCACAGGCGAAACTGTATCTCAAACCGAAAACTGCCGGGTGATTAAACGGCAAGGCATGTGAGCAGGATGCTCACATTAAAATGTTGTCTGCCGAACTGAATGTGTGTTTTGGATTCAGGGAGTAGAAACTCTGCTTTGGTTGCCAACACTTTCCGCCTCATTTACCATTGCAACAAAAGACAAACAATGAGTCTTTTTCCTTACGGCTCAGCATCCCGTGGCCCGTACACATCTTCCATACTGGGCAATCACAGATAGGTAATTCACTCGAGCTCCGAGCTATGCTTTGATATGCGGCCAACCGTCAGGAATGGGCTGTGAAACACTGAGTTTTCTTTCTGTATTCGTTCCGTTACACGTATTTGCATTAATCACGAGTCCCGCAGAGTGTCATTGCCAGCCGTTGGACCCCGCTAAGGAGACAGGAGTGGTGAGATGAAGAGCGATCGCTCTCGCAGGTGCAGCTGTTAAAGTTCACCGTGGCTCTGGCAGCTGAAGACGGCCTGTGAGGGACCATATGACTCAACTTTGGCTTGGGATCAACATCCTCATCGCTTCACAATAATACTGCTTACTGCTCTGTCATCTACTAATAGCACAAACTGCAGAGAATGTGAGTATGGCACCAAGCGAGCAATACCTTACGACATACAGCAGCACAGAATGGATATATAAATAAATAGAGTCATTAAAAAAATATCCATGTATCATTCCAAATCTCTATGAACATCAATGGTTTATGTCTCCAAGACTAGTGGAAGAAATAGAAGAAGAAGGAAAGCAGGGGGTGATTGAGATGAGCTTAGATGTCCCCCATACCTTTTCTTTGACCTGGCCGGTAAAAGCTCCTGTGGCTTGAGTGCACTAGATAACGCAAGAGAGAATTCCAAATTTCAGTTTGGATTAGAAATAACGTCAACACATGAGCCAATACCTAACTTTTTTTATACTTTTTTTTATATTCTATTTATTTTTTAATAATAATTTTTTTATTGTTTCAAGATGTGTAAATGGGATACAAAATGAAAAAGGGGGAGAACAGTAACATACATAAAAGGGGAAAAGCTGTTACAGTTATCAAGCGCGATGATACGGAGCTGTATCTGTCAACAAGTGCTCATCAGAACGGCGTGGAGGCTTGAACATCGCAATTTTTCAAGATAAATAATATTCAATTAAGCAATTTCAGTATGAAAGGGTATAGAGAGAAAGAGAGAAAGAAAGAGACAAGGAAAAAGGAAAAAGGGGGAAACGGGAGGGGAAGGGTAGGCATGGGGGGAAGGGACCGTCGGGCATGAACAATGCAAACACTAGCAACAACACTTATATTATATATGCAATATGACAATGTGAGCACTGGGACCATAGGACTCCAGGCGCAGGTGAAGCAGGGTATTAGGTATATCAATTAGGGCTGCGACTAACGATTATTCTCATAATCCATTAGTTGGCCGATTATTATTTCGATTAATCGATTCATCGGATAAAAAAAATAGAAAAAGATTTGTTTACTTAAAATTAATTTTATGTAAAAAAAAAATAACTACAGTCCCTCCCCTTTTTTTCATAAGCAATTTGCTTAGTGTACGTAACTTTCGTACGTACAGTTGTGTTCAAAATTATTCAACCCCCACTGAAATTGAGTGTTTTGGCCAGTTTGACATTGATTTTGATCATTCAGTCATCTTGCTTACAATTAAATCAAAGAGGCACGTGTAGGTCAGACAAATATAACATAACATTTATAATGAAATAACCACAAATGTCTTTTCTGTGCTCACATCATTATCAGTTTTATTCAACCCCCAAGTGACATTCAATCTTAGTACTTAGTACAACATCCTTTTACAGTTATAACAGCTTTTAAACGTGAAGCATAGCTTGACACAAGTGTCTTGCAGCGATCTACGGGTATCTTCGCCCATTCATCATGGGCAAAAGCCTCCAGTTCAGTCACATTCTTAGGCTTGCGCACTGCAACTGCTTTCTTTAAGTCCCACCAGAGGTTCTCAATGGGATTTAAGTCAGATGACTGCGATGGCCACTCCAAAATGTTCCAGCCTTTAATCTGCAACCATGCTCTAGTGGACTTGGAGGTATGCTTGGGATCATTGTCCTGTTAAAAGGTCCAACGTCTCCCAAGCCTCAGGTTTGTGATGGACTGCATCACATTGTCATCCAATATCTCCTGGTACTGAAGAGAATTCATGGTACCTTGCACACGCTGAAGCTTCCCTGTACCTGCAGAAGCAAAACAGCCCCAAAGCATGATTGACCCCCCGCCATGCTTCACAGTAGGCAAGGTGTTCTTTTCTTCATAGGCCTTTTTCTTCCTCCTCCAAACATAGCGTTGATCCATGGGCCCAAACAGTTCTAATTTTGTTTCATCAGTCCACAGAACACTATCCCAAAACTTCTGTGGTTTGTCCACATGACTTTTGGCATACTGCAGTCGACTCTTCTTATTCTTTGGAGACAGCAAGGGGGTGCGCCTGGGAGTTCTGGCATGGAGGCCTTCATTACGCAGTGTGCGCCGTATTGTCTGAGCTGAAACTTCAGTACCCACATCTGACAAATCTTTTCTCAGTTCCTCAGCAGTCACACGGGGACTTTTCTCTACTCTATGCTTCAGGTAGTGCACAGCAGTCGAAGTCAGCATCTTCTTTCTGCCACGACCAGGTAGCGTTTCAACAGTGCCCTTTGCCTTGAATTTGCGAATGATGCTTCCTATGGTCTCTCTTGGTATGTTTAACATCTTTGCAATCTGCTTATAGCCATTGCCCTTCCCGTGAAGAGTAATCACCTCTTCTCTTGTCTTCCTGGACCATTCTCTTGACTTCACCATGTTTGTAACCACACCAGTAAATGTCTAGAAGGAGCTGAGTATCACAGTCATTTTAAAGCTGCCTAATTGTTGCTTATTATGCTTTATTGCTGCTCTGTGACATCCACAGGTGTTTTCAATACCTGATTGAAAACACTTGAATGAACCTCTGTTCTTCAGAGTGGTAGTCTTTAAGGGGTTGAAAATTGTGTCAATGAAGAATTCACAAAAGAAACATTTACTACTGTATTACAAAACCAATTGATGTCATTTTAGTTGCATATGGTTCTTTAAAAAGTCCTTGTAGGATTTCATTCTGAATACAATTACAAATGTACACTAAATTCCCTAAAACCCTTTACAGCCTTGGGGGTTGAATAATTTTGAACACAACTGTACATATGCAAATTGCGCAACTTAAACCCTTGTTTTCTTTCTCAAATGAACGCGGCTACAAGCACTTGGTCATAGATGATGATGTCAGCATGAAATCGGGGTTAATAAGCTAAAGTGGTCAGGGTGCGTAGAGTGTCCCTTTTAAATAATTTTGTGAACAAACTGAGTGGGAGAAGGGACTGGAGGTGGAAGGGAATGACTTTGCTCAAGTGACTTGACCTGAGTGTGAGAGGGAGTGGGACTGGACAAAAGACCGGATCTGAGTGTGGGAGTGAGTTTGGGGAAAGGGACCAGACCAAAGGGAGGGAATGGCAGTTCCCGACCAAAGAGGGTGTGGCAGGGAGGGTGGGGTGGTGGCACAGGACTCCAGTTTCAAGTAAGGATAAAACACAGGCATACAGAGCCTTCACCCAGTGGCAGAATCCTATTGTTTGTGTTCTAGTTCTGCTACTGTTGCAAACGGAATAAAAACAAACTGGATGTGTCTGACATAACCCTAGAACTAAATCATACCTAGTAAAGCAGCGGCACGTCTTCTCCAATCAACTCCGAAGCTGAGGTTATTTACATTTAACGCAGTGTACAGCACACACTGTTTAGAGTCGCACAGGACGATTAATCGACACCGATTAATCGATGATTAAAATAGTTGACAAATGACAATTATTTTAATCATCGATTAGTTGTCGATTAGTTGTTTCAGCCCTAATATCAATACCTCATTTTTAAATATTCTGTAGTCTTATTCTTCATGTGAAAAAGACTCAGGTTTGATAAAGACTCACTTAGAGTTGAAACATTGCCCGGTCCACTTGGGTGGATTAAATGCTCTCCTTCTTTGTGCCTGGTGTTGCGTAGCCAGGCGAGAGGGAAAAGGTATCCGAAAACAGCTCCACAGACCCAGCTACTTTCTGTGTCCTTTCCAGGCCCCTTCCCGGCCCCTACAACCAGACCGCTCCCCGAGGAATAAAAAGCCCCTGCATCCTGGTGTCTGTCATACTCACCCTAGTCACTAAGTCAGTATACATCGGTCATATTGACATTGACGCATTTTTTTATGGGTAATGAAAGTCACTGGATAATTACATGTCGTATTGTAGCAAACACTGTATTCATTTATTGATTAATATTAACGTTCTAGTTGAGGTATAAAAAAGCCTTGTCATTCCGATCCCATGCATGTTACATCTGCTCATGGTTTGCTTGATTTCCACTCTTGAACATGAATGAATGTCACATTTTTGTTTTATCTTCATCCTATATCACTTTTATATTTATCCAAAACTTGGCAATAGCAACTCTATGCACACACTATTAAACAACATTTATATCATCTACACAA
Organism: Leptobrachium leishanense; assembly: GCA_009667805.1. Classification (NCBI taxonomy): domain Eukaryota; kingdom Metazoa; phylum Chordata; class Amphibia; order Anura; family Megophryidae; genus Leptobrachium; species Leptobrachium leishanense. Next base: position 14,841,020 of record CM019070.1, read on the forward strand.
GAAGAAAGTGGCGATGGGAAATCTCTGTCAACATGCTGAAAGCTGACACCAGGTACGCTCCATTTCATTGTATTTTCTATATATAGTGATAGTTTAAAAGAAACTCGCTTGAAAGGTCTAAGAGGTCTAAATGATCTGCCAAAATCTCAGCGTTTATGAGTCATTTACGATAGCTCTCAGACTAGACATTCGCACCTCGTTGCTGAAGATAGACTTAAATAATGGCGTTCGATGTAGTTTAACTTGGAAAGTATGTGTTGCAGTGATCGGGGCACTTCCTCCTTGAGAAGTATCTGTTATGTTAGATAGAACTGGACCTTAGAATGCTGAATATCAAAATATTACTATCAGGGTTATTCAGGGAGCACCAAAATGTCAACGACATTTCAGTGGTCCCCGTTCGCCGCATTTCGGCGAGTTAAATTCGCTGACCGTGCGGTAAATTCAGCATTCACCAGAAGGTCCCCCGAACTGCAGCAAATCGACACGCTGAAAGCATCCGCCTCAAAATCGCCGAATTGATCTGAAACACCGCTGCAAAACGGCTGAATCGATCCAAACTAACCACCAAATCAATCCGAAACCCCACCAAAAACACACCAAATGCATCCAACGATCCACTGCCAAACCGCTGAATCGATCCAAAAAAGCCGACAACCAGCCGAACAGACCGCTGACCAGCTGTCGTAAAAAGCCTATAAGCCGCCAAACGCTGGCCAAACGCCGGAAAAAGCCAACAAGCCGCCGAACAGAGTAAACAAATGTTGCAACGTTGTTAAACAAAAGTTGCAATACCCAAACCCTAAAGCAGAGAATCTCCTCAAGTAAAGACAGAAAACGAGCCTTCGAGGGACCGTAGTTGATAGGACAGAGAGAAAGTCACTTCTTTTTGAAAATAATACCAAGCAATACTCAGAATGGGGAGTAACGCTCATAAACCCCAATGTCTGAGTAATATGGGAAAAGGCCTAAACAATGTCGCTAGACTAATCCATATGACATGGATAGACAGGCCTATAGACGGGTGGGCATCATGAGGACAAGATGCTAGTATTCGCCTGCTATAGGCTCAATGAGGCAATTCGATTGCTTCAACGCGTTTCACCGGCCTAAAGCACCGGCTTCATCAGGAAGGGTCCTGTCTGCTACGGGTAAGAGGGAGGCAGGAGAGACTAACCTGAGTAGCTACTGTCAAGGCTTTAAATAGATCCGAGAAGGCCAGCCGCGGGCTATCGAAACCGAAAAGAGATCTTACATCATCAAAGTGCCATAACCAACGGAGACTCACACTGATAATTCAAGAATTATAAAAGTTCCCCAATGATCAATGCGCATATATATAGTATGCCCCCTTAAGTGGTAATGTCCTCCCTTTCCGTCGGCGTCCTCCACGTGTTCCGGTATAGTTCTATAGGGTGTATTTCATTCGTGCTCTCCTATTTCCGGTTCCGCAATATTCCGATACGTCACTTCCGGTATTGTATTGCACATATGTTCCGGTTTCTGTTTATTCCGATACGTCACTTCCGTCATAGTCCTTATCCACTATCGTGTGTTCCGGTCGTTCTTTTTGATGATTCCTATTGGTCTTCGACCAATTTCATTTTCATTTCTGACTCCTGCGGATCCCGGATAATTTATTTTCTTTGGGTTCTTTCAATATTTCTTTCAATTATCCTTTTTGGGTGAAAAACCGGCTGGGTTCCATAAGTGTGGAAAGTGTATAGCCTGCAGCCAACAACCCAAAAAAACCTATTGAATTCAAATCAGATCTGAATGGGAAAATACATAAAATCTCGCAATTCATTAACTGGTCCATGATTCATATAGAGCGGGTTCCGCTGGAGTCAGAAATTAAAATGAAAGTGGTCGAAGACTAGGGATGAGCCGAACACCCCCCGAGTTCGGTTCGGAGCCGAACCCGAACTTTCCAAATGTTCGAATCCGAATCCGAACCCGAACTCGAACTCAATACTCAACTCAATAAAGGGACAGTGAGTTTTCCATGAAATAAGGGTTAAAAATAAAAATGAAAAATTCCTTCAAATATCGTGCCTAAGAGGTCCCCATAACCTGCCTATGAAGTGGCGGATTTCTAGGATGTATAGAAACACTTAAAAACAAAAAAATTATGTTTCAAATGACGGTAAATGCTTTTCTTTTAATCTATCCATAAACAACTGCTTGGGGCGGCAGTCTGTATGAAAAGAGGAGACATTTTCGGATACGCAGAAAAAGTTTAGTGATTTTTTTGGCTAAATTATTGTGAAACTTATGCAGGCTTTGGATGAAAGTAACAATAGGTGCTTTAAGGCTAGGGTCAGACCAGCGCACTTTTAACGTGCGTTTAGGCTCACTTAATCACGGCCGCACTAGCAGCAAATGACACGCAATGACGGCCAATATACGAAGTACGGCCGCACGAAAGTCCGGCCGCGCAACACAAGTGGAAAATGAACGCATTTTTTAGAGAACGCTGAACCGCTAGTACTGACGTACATAGTGCGCTGCGTCCACATAGCGGCGTGTGTACGTGATTAGGAGACGTCAGACGCTGCTCATGTCCGGCCAACATAATGTCCAGACACCCAAAGTTTCCTGGTTTGGATCCGTAAAAAAATCACGCACAAAAATGTGCATCGTATGATCGTTTAAGCACTTTCCGTGAAAAAACAACTCAATGCGTTCGAACGCACTTTTTGACGTTCGCTGAGAAAAATGCGTTCGTTTGACCCTAGCCTAAAATTGGGCCTTTAGCGTCGGCAACAGTGCCGTCACACAGTCTCACCCCTCTGAGGATATGGATCTGATACAGGCGTCAGTGGCAGTGCAGCCAAATATTGTGCCTTTGGTGCCAGGCCAGCAAGTGTCATCATACAGTAACCCCTCTGTGGTATTGTGGAAGAGTGCAGGGGTGGACCATGCGGTCAGGGCCGGTGCTAGACTATTTTGTGCCCTAGGCAAGACCAACTACTTGCACCCCCCAAAAAAAAACGACACAACATGAAACTGCTAAATATCTTTTTATTTAAGAATAAAGTTTGAAAAGCACCAATAGTAAAGGTAAAATAAATATAAATAAACTGTATTAAACCATTTTAAATTAACTCTATTAAACAAATTAAAATTAACTGTATTGGACAAATATAAATTAACGAAAAAAGATAATAAGAGTTGTCACGTAAGTTTCAATTTCAGACACATCAAAATTTCACTTTGCGTGCCTTATCCTTTTGCAAATTTTCATCATATATATATATATATTGCCCAGGCCAGCTCACATCATGATGCGTACAGTATATATATTGCCCAGGCCAATCCCCTGGTGGAGATAGGGGGTTCATTTGGACCCTGATATCTCCAGGCATCTAGTGGGTCATGGAGGGTGTCAATCGAAAGGCCTGAGCATGGCCTTTCGAATGATACCCAACATGACCAGGTATAAAGTAAAAAAAATAAAAATAAAAAAAAACAACTTTTTTTTTGTGTGTTATTTTTATTAATGCCGCAATATTGTTCACATTGCAATTATAATGTGAACGATGATGCACTAATGATTTTTTTCTATGGGGTGCGTTTGCTATAAATCATGTAATTCCCCCCACAAAATGTAACAAGTCCCCATTTCTAATTTTTGTACAAGCGCACCCCATAGAAAACATAGCCGCAAATGCTCATGTGCTAAAATGGGAAAAAAACAACACTTTACACACTGCAGATGATTAAAAATTCAATTTTTATTGCATTTTTTTCATAATATACAGCCAGGACAGGACGTATACATATAAAAATGATATATAATGAATCTGCGTAGTCTGCCGGAAAGAACAATATCGAACATGTCGGTCATTTGGCTTCAAAATCGCGTTTAAACATGATGAGCGAAAGCGGTAAAAATTAGCTGAGCACACAGCGGTGAAATACAGCATATTAGAAGTTTTAGGAGGGAAATTAACACTTCTCAAATCTCAATCAGAAACAGACACCACCCCACCCCTTCACCCTCAGTATAGTTTACAATGTATCAAATTGATTAGACCAGACTAAAACATCTGTTGTTGTTATGACATTTGAAAAACACAAGTCATTTAGAGTTGAGAATTTTTGCACGTACACTTTAGTTTTTAATTCAATATCTAATAAACCGTTGCTTATAATATTCTGCAGTAAAGAGTCTCTTTATTTCTAGATTTTTTTGTATTTTTTAAGCATTTTCTATACTTTTTTCAAAATTTCTTCTTTTTTTTCGAACTCGAACCGAACACACCCAAAAAGATCAAAGTTCACGAACTTTCGACACCCAAAGTTCGGGTCGAACTCCGTACCGTCCGAACCGAACAGCTCAACCCTATCAAAGACCAATAGGAATCATCAAAAAGAACAACCGGAACACACGATAGTGGATAAGGACTATGACGGAAGTGGCGTATCGGAATAAACAGAAACCGGAACATATGTGCAATACAATACCGGAAGTGACGTATCTAAATATTGCGGAACGGGAAATAGGAGAGCACCAATGAAATACACCCTATAGAACTATACCGGAACACGTGGAGGATGCCGACGGAAGGGGAGGACATTACCACTTAAGGGGGCGTACTATATATATGCGCATTGATCGATGGGGAACTTTTATAATCCTTGAAAAAGTCATAAAATGAAACGCGTTGGATTACAATTGTTTTTATTGTTTTATTATTTTAAATAAATGTTTTGATTACCCAGATCATTGTAATTGCATAATTGACGCCTTATCCCCGAATCCCCAAATCCATAACGTCCTTCCATTGGAATCTCCGGCGGATTCACGCTCCACTTTCCTTGGGGCAAACGAACAAGGGAAAACAGCACTTTGGGGTCATTCTACCTCGACCGCAGAAAATACATCGACCTCGAGATTAGTATTTTCCTATTTGTTTATTCAGACACTATATCCTTATATCCTTACTTGCAAGTTTATACGGGGTGAATAGGAGGAATCACCCAGGGTAGCACCGTCCTTTAGTGCATTAGCAGAAATTGTATTAGGTATACACAGTGAGTGCTGGAACATGGATGAGAATATAATGAACTTCTATGTCTTCTAGAAGTATTGGTACTTTGTTCTTATGCCGAGATATAAGTGAAGGGGAGAAGGGGTTCCATATAACCATGTAAAGCACATCCGACCTGAAATATTTTGTCATTCTTTCTTTCTCCTTGAGATTTCCCTGGTTCAGGGAAGACAAAAAAATAGAAAGAAATTTGGTAACAGGGAATTTATTTATTGGCTTGCTATTTATTTGGAGCCGTGGCGGGTTGTCTCTCCAAAAAGCCACAAGAATGCTCATTAGTTGTAAAATTTCCTGTCTCTGTACCTTTCACAGACAGTGTGGAACCCGTAAAATGAGCTGGAGAAAAGCAACACTTGGATTTCCGAAGACTTTCGAGCGATCGGCTGGTTTTGGACACTGCTGATACTTTTCCAGTTCAGTTAGGCTTCTCTGAAAGCCGTATTTCTGTAATAATGGTGTGAAACATCTAACGAGAGGTTGATTTAGCAGCGGTGGGTCACAGGTCTCCTATAAATATGAAATAAAGCGCTGGAGCCAAAATCTACAGCCTTTGATCCAAACATCTTTGGTGTTCTCTTTGACTTGCTTTTGACCCAGTCAATTTTACTGAGCGTAACGTTGTTACTGGCGTGAAAAAAAATGTTTAGCGTCCCCTAGTAAGCTGCTAAATAATTCTATCATACTGCATTATTTATATACATAGACAGAGAATTGATAAATAGAATTAGAGTAGATATAGATAGATTTAGAGTTAATAGATAGCTAACTAAAGATCGACCGATAGACAGACAGACAGACAGACAGACAGATAGATAGATAGATAGATAGATAGACCGGAAGATAGATAGATAGAAACAGAGATAGATTCAGGGATGGATGGATGGATGGATAGATAGATTAGATAGATAGATAGATAGATAGATAGATAGATAGATAGATAGATAGATAGATAGATAGATAGATAGATAGATAGATAGATAGATAGATAGATAGATAGATAGATAGATAGATAGATAGAAACAGGGATAGATTCAGGGATGGATGGATGGATGGATGGATAGATAGATAGACCGGTAGATAGATAGATAGATAGATAGATTAGATAGATAGATAGATAGATAGAAACAGAGATAGAAACAGGGATGGATAGATAGATAGATAGATAGATAGATAGATAGATAGATAGATAGATAGATAGATAGATAGATGTTGAGATGGACTGATAGATAGATAGATAGATAGATAGGATAGATAGATAGATAGATAGATAGATATAGATAGATAGATAGATAGATAGATAGATGTTGAGATGGACTGATAGATAGATAGATAGATAGATAGATAGATAGATAGATAGATAGATAGATAGATAGATAGATAGATAGATAGATAGATAGATAGATAGATGTTGAGATGGACTGATAGATATATAGATACAGATAGATAGATAGATAGATAGATAGATAGATACAGATAGATAGATAGAGAAATATAGATATTGAAACCTCAAAAATTGTGTGGACGCACTCAGGGTCTTCAATAATAAATAAAAAGCGATGCTTTATTGGTAATTACGTTAAAATCATGCCCATAGGCACGCAATTTCAGTGTTTTGTCAATAGACCCTATAGAGTTGACAGATAGCTAAAGATATACACATAGATAGATAGAGATATAGGTACGATATACACATAGATACAGAGATATAGATAGATAGATAGATAGAGATAGATAGACAGATAGATAGATAGATAAATATGGATGCAGATAGATATAGACAGATTTAAAATAACTAAAGATAGGCTGATTTCTAAAAATTTATGATAAATATATACTGATACACATAGGTAAATAGAGATAGACAGACAGATATAAATATTTGAAGTTGATACATAGATAAAAGGACAGACAGACATATAGACAGACAGAGGGATAGATATTTATCTATTTATTTATTTATTTATAAAGGATTTTACCAGGATGGATAGATTGAGATTTCTCTCGTTTTCAAGTATGTCCTGGGTTCAAGAACATTAAAATGTTTCAGTGTTACAGAAATACAAAAGTAATAGATAGATAGATAGATAGATAGATTTAGAGTTGACAGACATACAGATAGACAGATGGACGGATAGATCGACAGACAGACAGATAGATATATTTAGAGTTGACACACATACAGATAGACAGTTAGACAGACATACAGATAGATGGATAGCTAGATAGATAGATATTTAGAGTTGACAGATAGCTAAAGGTAAATAGATCTATAGATACAAATGTAGAGGCTAAATGAAGAGAATTATCCATCGGCACAATCTCATTTTTACCTTATCGAGTTCCTGAAAGAACCTGAAAACAAGTGGAAAAAATGAGTAGTAATAATTTCTAAATAATTGTTGATATTAATCATCAAAAGTGAATAATCTCTGCCTTTATTTTTGCGGGAAAGAATATGAAACATTGGATTCTCCAGAGAACTCACCTTAGAAGATCTACGCTCACTTATACTCGGAGCATTTTGGTTTTAAATTATGAGATTTTTGCTGCATGATGAACTTTTTCAACGATTCCTATTTATAAACGGCAGTTTTCTTGCTCATCCCATTATTAAGCCAAGACCCATATGTGCTTAAACATGTTGCTAATCCTTAGAGATACGACGTCTCCTTCGCTAAAGCCTGATTGTGCAGCTCGGCTCAGCTGAAGTGTGCAGCTCGCGGTGCTTCAGTCCCGTGGACATCCTGCTTAGACTGATCTGAGGCACCATCATTGCCTCCTAGCTGAATTGATATCTGATGAAGAAGACCTTCACAGCCTGTCACAAGAAATCCACTCAAACGTTATGAACAAGCACCTCGATTTCAAGCCTGTGATTGCATATCAGCTGTCAACAAATCAAACTTCAGAGCTCCTCGCTGGCTGGCGTCCAGATCTCTGGATTTATACGGCATAAGAGCATATAATTATGCTTCTTGAACTCCAGGCCTGTAAGCTATTGTGCTGTTAACTCATTCGGCGCCAGGTCGGCGTGTAGAATATTCCACGCGTTCTTTGTTTGGCCCAACGGAGCCGAACGCAAAATTCCAAGAATAGAATCGACTATTTAAAAGGATTGGAGTTTTGTGTTTCCAGCTGTTCCCATCAAAAGCTGAATAAATAAATAAATAAGGAATTCGATTTTTGCAGCGCATAACATCAGTCAGACCTCAACGCTTAAAGGGACACTACCACTAACATAAGCATATAAACATAAAACACATGCTGATGTTTTTTTTCTTTGTTTGTAGTAATTGCATGTAAAAAGGAAAATAAGGTTAGGTTTTTATCTCCTGTTACTGTTTTGTGGATTTTTCACATGATGCAACATTTACCAAAATCTTTTTGCAAGTCTCGCTTTACAGCTGTGGTATAGGATAAAGCAGCAGTGGAGAGGCAATGGGGTCGAGGAGGGAATGTTTAGAAAAGGCTGCAGCGGATCTATTGTGTTGTCCAGCCTACCCCAGATATGAGTTGGCAGCTGAATGAGATAAGACAGGGAGCTTAAAAGACTTTTAATTTATTCCCTGGCAATATTCTTTGAATACATCCCTCACAATACAATGATGTGAGTCGGTGACTGACCCATTCACTCCATTCTATGGCCAAAGGCACACAGTGAGGAGCAAGTGATGGAAAGATACTGTGGGGGATATGGAATTAGAAGCAACCTAGTAAATGATGTGATGTCAAGTGGAGCCTTTATAGGTTTAAAGTGTGAAACTGTATCTAATAAATAAATAAAACCTTTCATCTAAGTAAATGAAGCAGAACCAGCGTTTTTGGTTTTATATCATGTTGTTATTTGGAGTTACTGACTTTGTTTATGTTAAGTGTAGAGATGTGCATTCGTTTCGGAAAAATTCGGAACGAATTTTGATAATTTGTAGTTCGGAAGTACTTCCGAATAACGAATCGATACAATACGAATTTGAAACGAAACAAAATGGTATATAACAAATTTATTTCATTTTACACTGTGTCATCATCATAAAATAAAAGATTTAATAAATGATATAAACTATCGAATTTGAAATGAACTATCGAATTTGAAATGAACTATCAAATACAATTCAAATTGATATGAAATTCGAATCGATACGAAATCGATACTAAAACAAAACGAAACAAATTACGAAACGAAATAAGTTACGAAATTCCGAAAACTAAATTATTTAAAAACATAACGAAACAAAACAAATTTTTCAGCCATGCACATCCCTAGTTAAGTGGATGCTGAACTTGTTGACCAAAGACCAAGCCTTTTCCTAGCAATTCCTCAACCAGAGAGGTGCCGAATATAAAGTCCTGAGGAGCCCGAATGTATGAAATGGTTTGCTCCTCTGCTTTAAATGACTTGAAGAGGGAAATGAGTTCATGAAATATTTCCTCACAGCGTAAATAAGAAACACGTGTTTCCTTCTCAAGTTTAGTCTAGGCAACAGGATCGAGACCCCTACGTGTCAAGACCAATATTGCCCAACAACAAAATCAAGTGGAGGTTCTTTACGATCCCCAAACAAATTCCACAGCTTTGCGGCTCTAGAAATTAAACCAAATATTTACCTTTTAGTCACACAGATATTTTATATGTTATCCTTAACTTTCAGAATATCTTCTGTTTCCATTACCGAAAGTCGATGGACGACCGGCTGCTTAAACTCCTTTAATCATCTCAAAGGGTAAAGTGTGGACGTTCCATGAATAAAGAAAGATATACAGGGTTATTCAAAGAGCACCGAATTGGCACAGAAATTGCACCGAACAGTGAATTTCCCCATGCGGCGCAATTTTGTGACCATTCGGCTATTCAAAAACCTGGCAATTGCCAAATACTGGTGAATTGCCAGCGAAATACGGTGACACAGAGAAGTATTAGTTAATCTATTCAGAGACACCGAACTGCACCGAAATGTCAGCAAAATGCCCTGATTTTCGGTGCTTTCATTTAACAGGTTTAATCAAGTGAACCCCAGGGGTGTCAACGAAAAAAAAATCCCTTTTTGCAACAAATATTTATTCAACCGTTTATTATTTTCAATTACAACAAAAAGTCTCTTTATTTATTTATTTTTTAGGATTTTTCAGGATTTTTTTGGCAAAAAAAAATTCAGTTTTTTTTAAAATGGCGTTTTTTTCTGTCCCGTTGGGACTCTGTATTCAAAGAAGTGGGACATTGGAGACCTCATTTGCATGTCTTACCTAGAGTTCCTTGCTGCATATGGGGAATGTAGCACATGAGCTCTGTGGGCAAAGCAGTTCTCTGAATTGCTGGGATGTGCAAATGTCTTCTCCAACTATAAACGTTATCATTTTTTATGGGGAGGATTTTAATCTCACTTTTTGCACTCCACCATAATTTAATTTTATTTACAATATATATATTATATATATATTGGATTTGGTAAGCCGTGTTAGTCCAGATGCCAAAATCACAAGTATAGTAGTGCGTAGTTAAACGTTTTTTTTGGACTAACGTTACATTTAAACGACAAGCTTTCGAGAGTATATCTCTTTTTCTCAGGTCCTGATGCTATACTGACCAAAATCATGAATTAGAACAATAAAGAGCCAAGCAGAAGGGATGGTGTCATAAATACTAATGGTTTACCTCTATTCACCATAGATTACACCATTAGTACTTACGACACCCCCCCCCCTTCTGCTTGGCTCCCCATTGCTCTAATTCATGATCTTGCTCAGTACAACCTCTAGACCGGTCTTGAGACTGTACAGAGCAAGATCATGAAATAGACCAATGGGGAGCCAAGCAGAAGGGGAGCCAATCAGAAGGGGAGTCAAGCAGAAGGGGAGCCAAGCAGGGTGCTGTAATTAGTAATGGTGGAATCTATGGTCAAGAAAGGTAAACAATTAGGACTCTATTACATTCTTCATGCAAAAGCAAACGCGCAATGCGTGATTTTTTGCGCAAACCGTTAAACGTTAACGCACGAAAATCACCGCTGGTATTACATTCCTCGCGCATTTTTTCATCCGTCGGGAAATTGCGCTCGTAAAAGCGACGCGCAAAAATGCGCGCAAAGTACTGTTGCGCGCAGAAATCAGTGAGCGCAATGTCATTTTTAACACGAGTCCGTCAGACAAACGCATTTTGTGGGGACTGCGCACAACAGATGTACGTTTTGATGGTAGACAAGGTAGTGGTCGTCAATTTTAACGGATCTAGAAAAAAAATGCGGAAGCAGCGTACAACGGAGAACATCGATGCGCACAAAAGTGCGCTGCGCCTGCATTTTTTTTCTAGATCCGTCAAAAATGACGACCACTATCTTGATTTTTGACGGATCTAGTAAAAAAAAACGTGCGCATCGACGTTCTCCGTTGTGAATCCGCAGTTTGGTACGGTCAGGTTGTTACAATTTGCCGTTACCATCAGCTTTTCAAAGACGTTAAAATTATGCGCGCAAACGTTGTCCGTTAAATTGTGCGCTAGGATTGTAATACATGCGCGCAACAGCGCACAAACGCATTTGCGCTCACAATGTTAAGTATAGGATGCGTGCACTAAATTGCGCTCACAAAGCGTTCACGCAGGGTCACTCGCGTTAGACGTTAATGTGCATTTTGTGCGCGAACGTCGTAATACGATGTTCAGCGCACAGGGTTTTGCCCCTCGCGTTAATGCGTTTTTGCGCAAGTGCGAAAAAGTGTGCGAAGTATGTAATAGGGCCCTTAGTATTTACGACACCCCCCCCCCCTTCTGCTTGGTAGGCTTCTGCACCGATTTTTTTTCGGTTCGATTCGGTTCGATTTGTTCGGATGTTTAAAATTTTCGATTCGGCTCGTTTCGACCGATTTCTGTTTCGATTCGGTTCGGTTCGGCTCGTTTTTCGTGTACATGTTTTTTTTCGGAATATTGACCATTTTTCGTGTTTTCGGGTCACTTTGCTCGTTTTTTGCATCGACTTTTCGGAAATTTCGGAAATTTTCGTTTTTTCGGAACGTCTGTTCTCCTCGTTTCAAAGTGTCTATGATAATTCTGGCGATTCTATCGTGTTTTTTTTATTAAATAAAGATCTTTTTTTTCTTATGAATAATTGAATATACATTTCACAACTTTATTTAATCATATTAAAATGGTATGAAAGCCAAGGAACAAAAAAAATGAACAAAACGATTTAAAAAACGCTAAACTGACCCGAATGCCACAAGAAACAAGTGATACGCATTTACAAATACAAAATTTACAGAATCAGCGATATAACCGATAATAGTTAAATATACGATGTCCAGAATTACCGAAATGGAACCGAAATCACGAATGGAACCGAAATCATGAATAGAGCAAAAATAAATTTCGATTTGACACATTTCAAGTCCATTCGAAAAATCTGAAAATTTTTCGTTTCGGCTCGGAAAACTTTTCGGATCTATCGGTTTTCGGGTCCGACCCGATTCGGAAATTTGGTCGAATCCGAAAGCACAAATTGGGAAACTTCGTGAAAATTCCGAAATTCCGAAACCCGAAACGCACATCCCTACTGCTTGGCTCTTTATTGTTCTAATTCATGATTTTGCTCAGAATAGCTTCAATCAGGACCTGAAAAAGAGAGTCACACTCTCGAAAGCTTGTCTTTTACATGTAAAATTAGCCCAATAAAAAAAGCTTTCACTACGCACTGCTATGCTCTGATTTATATATACATATATATACATATACACAAACTCAAATATGCCTGAGCAATTAATTATATACATGTGATGTGTTGACATGTGGGAGGCAATTATTTACAGTTAAAACAATCATGGTGAATCTATGGCTTGGGTACGTCTTCTAGATACTGCGGTTTTTTTAAGGTTCTCCAACCCAACCATTAAAAAGAAACGGCCAGATAAGAGAAGACCATGGGCTCTATTCCATAGTTGGAGCCTCCATTTGTAAGGGTTAGCGCCACAATAATTGTTTTTAACTCATGCCCCCCATATTACATTCTTGATGCTACCCCTGATCGCAATCCGTTGCTCTTGAACCCAATGCCCGACAAAGATAGGAGTTTCTCCTGCTCTCCCTAAAGCCCCAAACCCAAATTCCAAGAAATCGAAGACTGCAATAGATGGCTGAAAACTCAGGAAGACAATGTATCACCAAAGTTCTACATCTATATACATCCAAGCAAAATAAAACAATGCTCACCTAAGCTTTTTCATACATTATCCAGGGTTTTGCGCGCACTGTTTACTTAGTACGTTTCCTTATTTTGCCTTTATTTACAATGTTTCTTTTTTTGTTGCTCGCGGAATAAGCTCATGTTCCTCGTCAAACCCACCAAATAAAAAAAGAACATGACACACTGTTTACCGGTTCGAATATCTGGAAATATAGGGAGGAAATACCGCCGTGTATCACTTTCACTCATTAGGATAAAATCATCTAGGACTTTCCCCTTTCGGTTCTTTTTGTATTTTTCCACTGGGCTGAAATGGTTATTTTTCTTCTATTTCAAGTCAAAGTCTCTATTTTTTGTTTAGATCTTATCGCATGCCTCGAAATTTTCAAGTCCAATCTTCAATGAAAGCAAGTCTTCTGGCGAATCACGAACGTAAAACGAGCGAACCATTTGCATGCGAGAAATGTAACGTTAACGGGAAAAAAGAAAATTGAATTTTTAAATTAAAATCAGGTATTTTGTAACCAAAAACCCTAGTTATACACCAATAAAAGTACATAATGTAACATTCTCCAGCCAACCAGGCAAATAAATAATGTATCCTTCTGTTCTGAAATGGGTTACAGTTTATTCAATTTGTTCAAAGAAACCGAGAGATCGATGACAGATAAGCTACACTGGGCCCACTTACTCTTACTGCCAATTTTCCTCGTCTGCTGGAGCCCCAGGACCCATTTGATCATTGGCTTCCCCCACATCTAGAATACCTTTACGTCTACCGCAAAAATGTCTCAATCCTTTTATTATATCAGACCATAATATTTCCCCTACGAACTTACACCAGGGTCGCGCTCTCTCAAAACACGTCTCTGGTTCCCGTGAAATAAATATTTTGTATAAAATAGTCCGATGTAAAACAAAATATTATCTCTAAGAAAAATATCCTATGACCCTGTAAGTGCATTCTAACCCTGACTGAGCTCTGCCGCTTTTTGCTTACTTTAGTATTTCTGTTCCTAACTGTTTTTTCTTTTTCTGAAAGCAAGAATCTAGATCATTTTAGAGCTTTTTCCTTTTTCTTTGTGTTTTTCGTTAATCTCTAAATCTAAAAAAAAGTCACAAATATTGACTCTCACCAAGTTATCTCAAAAGTAAAAAATTGTACTTAATAAGGTGACAAACATGTCATATGGAAATAATTCACGTCTTAGGAAGTGACAAAGTCATGAGTATTTTTACAATTGCCCATTATTAAGTATTTCACACAAAAAATAATTTACACAATTTTGTATTGACATAAAAATAAATCACAGTTTTTAAAGCAAGATTGGTGTGATCCCAGGGTAGAAACAACATTATCTGTGAGATCTTACGCCTGTCGCCCTGTATTACTGTAAAGAAGCTACAAAGAGCAGCCACAAACCTCACTGTAACAAAAAAGCTCAACAAACCAGGGGCGGATCCAGGGGGGGCAACAGGGCAATTCCCCCCCCCCGAGCAGTGCAGATGCCAGGCTGACCTCCAGAACCTAAATCACGATGTGTGCAGTGAATGCAGACATCGCGATTTGCAGGGGCACACACTGCGCAGAAGCACTGTGGATTGCCCCTCCCAGTCATGTGTCAGGGGCGTGTCACGTGGTGATCCTTTTCCCAGTGACCATGTGGCTGAGCCTGTCTCCTTCCATGCCTGCCTGACAGCCACAGGAAAGGGCTGGATCCGAGGCTGCACTGTGCAACAGGGTCAGAGGAGAGAGGGGCTGGAGCCTCCATGCAGGGACACCAGGGAGGTAAGTAATGGTAATGGGTCCCTGAGAGTTTGATCCTTCCTCCAGGGTGTATAACAAAGCTAGAGCTGCACAGTAATAAACCTCTTGGATATGAGTCTGTAAACTGCTCCTATAGATTGTAAACTCCTGGGTTTCCTCTGCTCCTCCAGATTGTAAGATCCTGGGTGTCCTCTGCTCCTCTAGATTATAAACTCCTGTGTGTCCTCTGCTCCTCCAGATTGTAAACTCCTGGGTGTCCTCTGCTCCTCTAGATTGTAAGCTCCTGGGTGTCCTCTGCTCCTCTAGATTGTAAACTCCTGGGTGCTCTCTGCTCCTCTAGATTGTAAACTCCTGGGTGTCCTCTGCTCCTCCAGATTGTAAACTCCTGGGTGCTCTCTGCTCCTCTAGATTGTAAGCTCCTGGGTGTCCTCTGCTCCTCCAGATTGTAAACTCCTGGGTGCTCTCTGCTCCTCTAGATTGTAAGCTCCTGGGTGCCTTCTGGTCCTCTAGATTGTAAACTCCTGGGTGCTCTCTGCTCCTCTAGATTGTAAACTCCTGGGTGTCTTCTGCTCCTCCAGATTGTAAACTCCTGGGTGCTCTCTGCTCCTCTAGATTGTAAACTCCTAGGTGCCTTCTGCTCCTCTAGATTGTAAACTCCTGGGTGCTCTCTGCTCCTCTAGATTGTAAGCTCCTGGGTGTCCTCTGCTCCTCCAGATTGTAAACTCCTGGGTGCTCTCTGCTCCTCTAGTTTGTAAACTCCTGGTGCTCTCTGCTCCTCTAGATTGTAAACTCCTAGGTGCCTTCTGCTCCTCTAGATTGTAAACTCCTGGGTGCTCTCTGCTCCTCTAGATTGTAAGCTCCTGGGTGTCCTCTGCTCCTCCAGATTGTAAACTCCTGGGTGCTCTCTGCTCCTCTAGTTTGTAAACTCCTGGGTGCCTTCTGGTCCTCTAGATTGTAAACTCCTGGGTGCCCTCTGCTCCTCTAGATTGTAAGCTCCTGGATGCTCTCTGCTCCTCTAGATTGTAAGCTCCTGGGTGTCCTCTGCTCCTCTAGTTTGTATACTCCTGGGTGCTCTCTTCTCCTCTAGATTGTAAGCTCCTGGGTGTCCTCTGCTCCTCCAGATTGTAAGCTCCTGGGTGCTCTCTGCTCCTCTAGATTGTAAGCTCCTGGGTGTCCTCTGCTCCTCTAGATTGTAAACTCATGTGTGCCCTTTGCTCCTCTAGATTGTAAGCTCCTGGGTGCCCTCTGCTCCTCTAGATTGTAAACTCCTGGGTGTCCTCTGCTCTTCTAGATTGTAAACTCATGTGTGCCCTTTGCTCCTCTAGATTGTAAGCTCCTGGGTGCCCTCTGCTCCTCTAGATTGTAAGCTCCTGGGTGCCCTCTGCTCCTCTAGATTGTTAGCTCCTTGGTGCCCTCTGCTCCTCTAGATTGTAAACTCCTGTGACCCCGGCCCTCTGTAAATTCTCGTGAGTCTGGCTCTCTGATAAAACACCTTATTTTCTGTCAGTGCCCCTCCCGAGACTAGTCTCTGGATCCGCCCCTGCAACTAACGTTACTGCTGCATTACAGCAGCCAGGGAGAGGGCAGAGTACAAGGAGAGCTGTGGGGTCTCTCACTGCTGTACAGGGATAAGATTTAGGGGGTTATAATGAGTGAAAAGTACAGATACAAGGTGTTGCTGTAATTGCCATACACAGACATTATGCAGCACATACAGATACATGGTGTTGCTGTAATTGCCATACACAGGCATTATGCAGCACATACAGATACAAGGTGTTGCTGTAATTGCCATACACAGGCATTATGCAGCACATACAGATACAAGGTGTTGCTGTAATTGCCATACACAAGCATTATGCAGCACATACAGATACAAGGTGTTGCTGTAATTGCCATACACAGGCATTATGCAGCACATACAGATATTGCATTGCTAATACTCTCATTCTGATCACTACAAATCCCCATAAGCAGGAGATCTCACCATTTTATTATCTGTCTGCAGCACATTTACTGCATCTGCCTGCGTGCTGATAATGCAGACCCCGTGTAACCAGGAGATCTCACCATTTTATTATCTGTGTGCAGCACATTTACTGCATCTGCCTGTATGCTGATAATGCAGACTCTGTGTGACATGGTGCCAGATAAGGGACACCATCTAAAGTTTAGAATCTTTCATCCCAGTGATATTCCTGTAAAGGATAAAGGAATACAAAAATAGCAAATGTACATTATGTTATTCTTTAACTCTCATAATAGCAGCCTTTATGCAGAATTGCTATTTACACCCATAATTTCATTGTTACTTACATTCCATGTGTCAAACAAAGTTATAATAATAAACTTTTTCCAAAAAAAAACTGGCATTGAAAGGACCCTCTCCACATTTACATTTAGACCTTCATGTAGCAGAAACGACGCCCCCCACAAAGGCTAGTGATGAAGGGGTTAAATCAGAGCAGGTGGGCTGTTTGAGCTGCCTTGATTTAACCCCTCAACCTCTGGCCACTGGTGGGGGACGTATAGGAGACATATATGTTGAAGAAGTGCATTTTAGGGATTAATATTCTACATTTTATCACATAAAATTTTATTCCAGCGATTACATGAATCAACCACTTTTATTTCTTGATTATCCTGCTGGGATCGATTAGTAATGCAAGACCTACATGAGATGAAAGTTGTGTCATCACAGGGTCCGAGGTACGCATCATATAGTGCAGATGAGTTGAGCTAAAGCAGAACCCTCTGATTATGTTGTTTCTCACTCACTGGGGAAACATCATAGAAAGCAACGCAATTAATTTCCACATTCTATGCTCTCGAGTCCCTCAGTATCTAGATAAATAGAACAAGTCCTGCGATTTGTCCAAATCATCTTCCAGATACACGATCCTTTAATCCCACTGAGAATTCCTACACAGGGGTATTCTATGAAAGATCTTAATGACCTTCATATGAGCCTCTCCTGACATGAATTCCTCTAAATGGGACATAATAACAATAGCAAGAAATTTTACACAAATAAAAGAAACATTCCAAAACTATTTCTCTATTTATTTTGGAAAAAATAGAAAAAAAAGAGTAGATTTGGATACAATTGTGAGATAAAACCTTAATGCAACTTTAATAAGTTTATCAGGGTTATTCGGAGAGAGGTGAAAACCAGGAGAATGGCTGGAGAATGGAAAATTCTAGATCAAAATAGCCGATTTGGAAAGTGAAATAAATGGGAGAATTTTTCTGGTTTGGCTATTTTGACCTAGAATTTGCCTTTCTCCAGCAATTCTCCTGCTTTTCACCTCTCTCTGAATAACCCTGTATATTTTCGGAAGAGAACTAATATGAAAAAAATCAAAAATACTCCAAAATGATAAGATTTCTGTTAAATCAAATTTGCATAATGATCAACGAATACAGTGAAAAAAATAAAAGTTAGGGATTAAAGTTTCAAAATAAATCAAATATTTGTACAAAGATAAGAGAATTTAAAAAAAATCGTAGAACGAATAAAATAACACTTTAACAAGTAAATGATAAGTATTTTTTCATGCTGGTGAAATATTGATATTATTATTATTATTATGATGATGAATATTACAATATTTTGCTTTCTGGCTTCCATCGTTACCTTCGTGTTTCATCATTGAACCTATTTTTGGTAATAATCAGTGAATGGTTTGCAACCTAAATATGTCCTGTGATGGTAATCACTTGGGACTTGGGGTACATTGACCTTGAGATGCTTTATTATTATCCTTTATTTATAAGGCGCCACATATTCCGCACCCCTTTACAAGATCAGTGTACAAGGGGTTGATACATTAGAATACCACACATGGATGATACGGTCTGATTCAGGGGATCCTGTTCCCGAGGGAATTTACAATCTATGAGATCTACAAGTATTTTGTGAGGTTGACGCATCCGTATTGTTAGGTGCTTTGCCCAAGGACACTCGCTGGTGGCGTCTTCTGAGTGGGATCGAGTCGTCTTTCCATGATTGTAGAGCAGCGACCTGGTGGTTAGGTTGATCCTGCTTCTCGTAAAGTCGAGACTTGCTTCTCCACAGTTGTATTGGAGGGATGTGTTGAACGGGATTTTGACTTGCTTCTCCACAGTCGAAGGGTAGAGACGTTACCATTGGACTCCACAGACGATATTGTATGATAAGTAAGTATGTACCGTTAGGTGTCTCGCCCAAGGACGCTTACTGGTGAGGAGCTCTGGCCGAGATTTGAACCTGGGTCTCCATGGCTATAGAGCAGTGATGTTACCTCTACTCCATACAACCAGTACATATTGATGGACATAGAGATGCTTTTGGGAGAGGTGGGACTGCAGGTTTTGGTGGCTCTGACATTTTAAATTGTTCCTCAGCCCTTCCCTATGTTAAAGTAACGCTGTGCCCTTGTAGGTAGATTGTGTTTTTGTTCACTGTGCCCTATTCCTTGATGTTTGTACTGTGCCATGGGAGATGCGTTGTATTGTTCCCTGACGTATTCATAGAAACATAGAAAAATGTCGGCAGATAAGAACCTTTCGGCCCATCTAGTCTGCCCAATTACATGGATACTTTACCTGGATTTATCTTTTGTTTAGGATAGCCTTATGCCTATCCCATGCCGGCTTAAATTCAATTACTGTTTTGGCCTCTACCACTTCTACTGGAAGACTGTTCCATGTATCCACCACCCTCTCAGTAAAATAATGCTTCCTGATGTTACTTTTAAACCTTTGCCCCTCTAATCTAAGACTATGTCCTCTTGTTTTGCTACTTTGTTTCCTTTTAACCCCTTAAAGCAACACGGGACGTACAGTTACGCCCTGCATTAGGTGGGCTTTAATGCTGCAGGACGTAACTGTACATCCCCGGCGTCTGCAGCCCCCCGGCGGCAGATACTCGCCTCCTCCGACGGCTCCCGCGCTGCTCTGACTCCCACGGAGTCAGACACGGCACTTTTGGTGCCTCCCGGCGCACTGACGTCAGTTTCAGGCGTCCCCTCCCAGCCGGAGCAGGGGAAGCGCCTGGAGGGGAGGGGGGGATCCATTGGATCCCTCTATCTCCCCATCGCCGGGGGCTATCAGCTAATGCCAGGCATCCGTGGAAAGGCTGTGACCCAGCACCAATCGATGCCATGTCACAGCCTTTTTCCGGTGGGGGCCGCCATCTTGGATGGCAACCCCACCTCCGGGACTCCCCACGTCCACTGACGTCATCGGGCGTGGCCCGATGACATCAGTTAACCAGGGAACCCCTAGCTGCCAAGGGATTTCCTAAGGAAATCCCATAGTGGAGATAGGGGGGTTCTTTGAACCCTTTTATCTCATGATCGGTGACAGCTAGGGGGTCATGTAGGGTATCATTTGAAAGGCCTGATCATGATATCAAACCTGACCATGTTACTAGTAAAATTAAAGTGTAAAAAAAATAAAAATAAAAATAATAAAAAAAATAATTAATAAAAAATAAAAACGTGCTTTTTAATTTTTTTTAATGCAGCACTATTGTTCACATTTCAATTATAATGTGAACAATGATGCTTCACTAATGATTTTTTTTTGGGGGGGCTTTAGTTAAAATCACGTAATTTCTCCCCCAAAAAAAGAAAAAAAAGTTCAAATTTTTTTAACAAGTCTACCCCATAGAATATATCCGCAAAGGCTAGGTAATAAAATGCAAAACAAAAACACTTTACACACTGATTGAAATTTTATTGAAAATTCAATTTTTTTTTACAATTTTGCTACAGCATTTTCGCAGGGCATGACGTATACATATAATAATGATATATTATTAATCTGCCAAGTCTGCCGGAAAGAACGATATATAATTTATCTGGGTGGTACAATAATATGTGACTTAAAACCGCCTTTAAAACCGTCAAAATGAGCTCAGCAAAGTTCTACATGAAAACAGCGCCGAACTTGTAAAATTACTCCCGTCCTTAAGGGGTTAAATATACTCCCTTCCTCTACCTTGTGGATTCCCTTTACGTATTTAAATGTTTCTATCATATCTCCTCTGTCTCGTCTTTTTTCCAAGCTGTACATGTTAAGATCATTAAGCCTTTCCTGGTAACTTTTCTCCTTCAAGCCGTACACCATTTTAGTAGCCCTTCTCTGAACTCTCTCTAAGATGTCTATATCCTTCTGGAGATACGGTCTCCAGTACTGCACACGGTACTCCAAGTGAGGTCTCACCAGTGCTCTGTACAGTGGCATGAGCACTTCCCTTTTCCTACTGCTAATACCTCTCCCTACACAACCAAGCATTCTGCCAGCATTTCCAAGCATTCTGCCAGCATTTCCTGCTGCTCTATTACATTGACTACTTACCCTTAGATCCTCTGAAATAATAACCCCTAAATCCCAACCCTCAGATGTAATAAATATTCTATATTCAGCCCTTGGGTTTTTACACCCCAGGTGCATTATCTTGCACTTATCCACATTAAAACTAATTCATTGCAGAGTGTCATGTGGTTAGGTATATGCCGTGCTCTTTCCCTGATGTACACTGCTGTTTAATTTTCCTAAATGTCTCCATGCACCCATCTAGCCCCCAAGAGTTGGGTTAAACCAAATCTCTGCTGGTCTCAACCCTGGAAGAAACCAGTTCTAGAACTGTACCTTTCTCCTGCCTGTCATGAGGTGGAGGGGAGCTCCTTAATCTGTCTCTAAGTCCAGGGCGTAGATAATGGGGAGGGGAGCTAGTCAGTATGTTAATGTTGGGGCATGTTTTACCTGCGTTGGACTGTCCATCCCCTGCGTGTGTTGTCCCATTGGTTCTCTTTTCGTTCCGTTCCCTAGGTGTGCCCTGTGTATATATTTGACTGTAGACTAAAATAAATCAGTTTTAAGTTACACTTTTCACCCTGAAATGCAGTCCAAATATTGACTGCGTGGGATTGGGACAAAATCAGTATTTCTTCGGGATATTGACGGCAAGAAGTAACCTGTCTGCATTGAGATAACTACACAGAGCTCTGTGACACTTCCCAAATGAAAAACCATATTCATTCTTTGTTGTGTTAAATTGAGTGAGAGAATATTGATAAGGTTGTATGAACGCACTCCATGGTTACAGAGCGGTGACATGTACGATACGACTCATTAATTCAATGGGTAATTCATTATTTGTGGGTTTGTGTCACTGGAAGCCAAATCAATCACGGGAATGTAAACACCTTGAGGGACATTTCAGGAAACAGGTGGGGAATAAAAAAATGAGATTCCATTTAAGATTACAGGGTAACTCTTGACGTGACAAATGGGTGATTCATCCACTTGTTGGAATTTAGTGTTTGCGATTCGGAGACAGTGGATAAAGTGACGAGGAGTTGACCGTGGGTGATATACAGGGTTATTCAAAGAGAATCGAAAACCGCACGTTCGGTGACTTTTCGTTCTCTTCAATTCGGCTTGATTCGGCGATCCCATTTTGGCAACCCTGCGGTGTATTCAGCGAGCACCACAGGGCCGTCGTAGTGCAGGAAAAAGCTGCCGCAAACCTGCCAAACACTCACCGCAAAACCCAAGCGAATGCACACCGAAACCGGCAAAAACATCTGGATTAATCCCCGCCAAACACGCCGGAGAAACCCGAGCAGGAGCCGATCACAGCGCAGAGCATCCGCCGGAAAAACCCGACACCGCAGATGAATGGAGTGAAAAAAAAAACAGTTCGCTTGAATGTTTGAAAAGTGAAACGCTGTTTGCAAAGAAACTACTGAGCGAAAATGTCTGAAATTTACATATAAAATCCAATGAATGATAATAAAAAGGGCTGTTACTGAAAAAAGAAAAAACGTTTAATTTTTTTTTTAAAACAAAATTGGATAAAATTTGTTTTGGAAAAAAAAAAGAGACTTTTTACTGCAGAATATTATAATGAATGGTTTATTAGATATTGGATTTAGGCTAGGGTCAGACGAACGCAGTGCGAACGCCGTAGTAGCAGCAAATGACGGCCAATATACGAAGTACGAACAAAAACGAAAGCGGCAAACAAACGCATTCAGGGTTATCCAAAGAGATCCGAATTGCTTGAGAAAGGTAACCATACGCTGAAACTCAGGGTTCGGTTCCCTTTCCTGGCCATTCGGCTATCCAGAGAGATCCTAGCGAATTGCCTGCCCATACGGTGCCTGTTCGGTGCCTGTTCGAGGGCAGTGAAATCCCCATAAAAAAGCACTGCTTCAGAGAACACAAACCAGCAGTGAAAGGTTCCCCTAATACCCTGCCATTCGGTGGTTTAATTCGGCAAGTTTATTCATGAGAATCCCATAGACTTCAATGTTAAAAATATTCCCGTTTTAATTCAATATCTAATAAACCTTTCATTATAAAATTCTGCAGTAAAGAGTCTCTTTATTTATAGATTTTATAGGATATTTTAAGCATTTTTCTGAATTATTTTTTTTTTCTTTAAAAGTCAGATTTTTTTTTAACCCTTTCGCTGCTGAGCCTTTTCCCACCTCTGTGCTGAGGTCATTTTTACCGGTTTCGCTCATCATGTTTAACCGCGTTTTGAAGCCTTACAGGGTTATCCAAAGAGATTCGAAAAGTCACCGCACGTTCGGTGACTTTTCGTTCTCTTCAATTCGGTTCCTTTTGCCGATTGCATTTCGGTGACCCTGCGGTGTATTCAGCAAACACCACAGGGTCCCCGAATTGCAGGGAAAAGCTGCCGTAAACCTGACGAAAACTAACCGAATGCACGCTGAAAACAAGCAAAAACATCTGGATTAACCTTCGAAAAAGCCGAACAGGAGCCGAAAAGGAGCCGAACAGGAGCCGAATCACACAGAGCCGAAGCAGCTGTGACGTAGAGGAGGCAGTGAATAAATTAGCAAAACCATTTGTATGAATCTGGGAAAATGAAACGCTGTTTGCAAAGAAACTACTGAGCGAAAATGTCTGAAATTTTCACAGGAGGTCCAGGGAATGATAATAAAGAGGGCTGTTACAAAAAATATAAGTAAAGTGAAAAAAAATCAAAAAAAAAATCGGACTTTTTAAAAAAAAAAAAAAAAATCTGAAAAATGCTTAAAGTATCCTAAAAAATCTATAAATAAAGAGACTTTTTGCTGCAGAATTTTATAATGAACGGTTTATTAGATGTTGAATTAAAACGGGAATATTTTTAACATTGAAGCCTATGGGATTCTCCTGAATTAATTTGCCGCATGAAATCACCGAATGGCAGGGCATTAGGGGAACCTTTCACTGCTGGTTTGTGTTCTCTGAATAGCCGAACAGTGCTTTTTCATGGGGATTTCACTGCCCTCGAACAGGCACCGAACAGGCACCGTATGTGCAGGCAATTCGCCAGGATTTGGCGAATTGCCTGCTCTCTGAATAGCCGAATGGCCAGGAAAGGTAACCGAACGCTGATTTTCAGCGTTCGGTTCCCTTTCTCAAGCAATTCGGATCTCTTTGGATAACCCTGTTATTTTAATATATGACCCAGACATATTATATATCGTTCTTTCCGGCAGACTGTGCAGATTCATAATATGTCATTATTATATGTATACGTTATGTCATGTCTGTATATTATAACAAAATATGCAATAAAATTAGAATTTTCAATAATTTACAATGTGTAAAGTGTTTTTTTTCACATTTTAAAATGCGATCGTTTGCGGTTATATTTTCTATGGGGTGCGCTTGTTAAAAAAATTAGAAATGAGGAATCGTTCCTTTTTTTGGGGGGAAATTACGTGTTTTTTAGCAAACGCCCCCCATAGAAAAAATCGTTAGTGCAGCATCATTGTTCACATTATAATTGAAATGGGAACAATATTGTTGCACTAATAAATCTAAAAAAAAAAACCAAAAAACATTTTTTTTTTTAAATTATTATTATTATTATTTTTTTTTTTTACAGTTTACATGGTCATGTTTGGTAGCATTGGAAAGGCCACGCTCTGGCCGTTCCAATGATAGTAAACATTAACCCCTAGCCTTCAAGGATCGGGAGATAGGGGGTTCATTGGAACCCCCTATCTCCACTATAGGTGGCAGCAAGGGGTTAATTTGAAAACTTGCGCCATTGCGCTCTGCGCGATGACGCCAGTCATTAGGGGGATATCCCGGAAGCTTGGCCGACATCCAAGATGTCGGCCAGCTCCAGGAGGGGACCGCGATACGGCGCATGTTGGCGCCATATCGCGATCCAGCCCCCTAGGGGTTAAAGACAGCCGCCGCTTGGAAGGGCAGGCTGTGCCCTTCCAGACGGTGCCTGCCTTTAACCGCTGGCATGCATGGATGGGGAGGGGGAGAGGTCCGAAGGACCTCCCCCCCCCTCCCATTCAGGCACCTTCCCTGCAATGGCGGGGGGGTGCCTGAAATAGACGTCATCGCGCATGCGCGATGACGCCTATCGTGCCCGCCGGGGTCCCGGAGGTTGGGCTGACATCGATGATGTCAGCCCACACCGGGGGGCCGAGCGATCAGCCGGAATACCGGCTGATCGCGGGCTGCAAAGGGAGGCGCTGAGCGCGTCCTCCGCAGCCAAGTAGCAATGCGGTTGGACGCGCTGAGCGCGTCCACCGCATTGAAGTGCTAACTTTACTTATTTTTTCTGTAACAGCCCTTTTTATTATCATTCCCTGGACCTCATATGCAAATTTCAGACATTTTCGCTCAGTAGTTTCTTTGCAAACAGTGTTTCATTTTCACAGATTCATACAAACTATTTTGCTAATTTATTCACTGCCTCCTCTGAGTCTCAGCTGCTTCTGTGTGATTCGGCTCCTATTCGGCTGCTTCGCTGCCTGTGATCGGCTCCTGCTCGGGATTTTCGACGGTTAATCCAGATGTTTTTGAGGGTTTTCGGCGTGCATTCGGTGGGTTTTGCGGTTCGTTTTCGTCAGGTTTGCGGCAGCTTTTCCCTGCAATTCGGGGACCCTGTGGTGTTTGCTGAATACACCGCAGGGTCACCGAAATGGGATCGGCAAAAGGAACCGAATTGAAGAGAACGAAAAGTCACCGAACGTGCGGTGACTTTTCGAATCTCTTTGAATAACCCTGATTTTTTTCGAGAACGTGATACCGCTAGTACTGACGTACAGAGTGCGCTGCGTCCGCTAGCGGCGTGTGTGTGCGTGATTCGGAGACGTCAGATGCTGCTAATGTCCGGCCAACATAACGTCCAGACACAAAAAGTGTTTTATTGATGATCCGTAGAAAATCACGGACGAAAATGCGCATCGTATGACCGCTATCGCGTATTCCGTGAAAAAATACGTCCATTCGTTCGAACGCACTTTTTCACGGACAACGTTATCAATAAAAAATGCAGAAAAACTGTGCCTAATTAATAAAAAGGGTCCTTTAAACAAAATAATAAAAAATCCTGTAAAAATCCTGAAAAAAATAATAATAAAAAGGCCTGTTAAAAAATAATAAAAATAAGTGCTTTAAAAAAAATAAAAAATACAAAATGCTTTTTGCAAAAAATAAAAATAAATAAATTGTTTTTAAAAAAATTTAAAAATATATTCAATTTTTTACAACATGGGATACACGTTTTTAAACCTGTAGAGTTGAAAAACAGAAAATCAGAACATTTCACCACAATTATGGTGCAATTGATGACACAATACTTGGTGCCACCGAATTGTGGCACACTATGGCAAAATGC
The DNA here is from genome assembly GCA_009667805.1 of Leptobrachium leishanense. Lineage (NCBI taxonomy): Eukaryota > Metazoa > Chordata > Amphibia > Anura > Megophryidae > Leptobrachium > Leptobrachium leishanense. Next base: position 14,867,672 of record CM019070.1, read on the forward strand.
ACTGCATTTCACTGTCAATTCATCTGTATTTGGTGAATTGACAATTTTGTGAATACACAAATTACACTAAATTTGCAAATATGGTGAACTCACGTTCAGTGCAATTTTGGGGCCAATTTGGAGTTTAGTGAATAACTCCTTTACTGTATGTGATACTAACAGGGTTATTCAGGGAGCACCGAAATGTGCTCTCTCGCTCCCCGTTTTTTTTGGCAAGTTAAACTTGCCAACCCTGCGGTGAATTCAGCATTCACTGCAGGGTCCCCGAAGTGTAGCAAACCGACCTGCCAAACGCATAAAAAAACACCACAAAACCGCCGAATTGATTGGATAAACCACCAAACGCATCTGAAAAAATGCCAAAAAAACGCTGATTCGATCCGAAAACCTGCTGAAAAAATGCCGAATGCATCCGACGATCCGCTGCAAAATTGCTGAATCAATCCGAAAAAAGCCAGTGACCCGCTGAACAAAGCGTCGACCAGCTGTCGACGTACGGGTGAAAAAAACCTTGCAACTTTTAACCATTTGGCTGCTAAGGACACGCTTAGCGCGTCCAGCCAAGTGGTTACTCTGTGCTAAGGACGCGTTGAGCGTGTCCTAGCACAGGAGGCAGCGATCGCCCGGGATTCCGGCTGACTACTGCAATCCCCGGTGCGGGCTAACATCTTGGATGTCAGCCCAGCATCCGAGACCCCGGCAGGCACAATAGGCGTCATCGTGCTAGCGCGATGACGCCTATTGCAGGCACCCCCCCCCATCACGAGTGCGGGAAAAGTGCCTTAAAGGGAGGGGGGGTCCTTTGGACCTCTCTCCCTCCCGATTGGATGGGAGCTGCCCAAAAAGGCAGGCACTGCTTGGAAGGGCACAGCCTGCCCTTCCAAGCTGCAGCTGTCTTTAACCCCTAGGGTGTTGGATCGCGAATCAGCGCCAACAGGCGCCGTATCATGGTCCCCTCCCGGAGCTGGCCGACATCTTGGATGTCGGCCAAGATTCCGGGAATTCCCCCTGACGACTGGCGTCATTGTGCATAGCGCGATGACGCCAGTTCTGGAGTTAACCCTTAACTGCCACCTATGGTGGAGATATGGGGTTACAATTAACCCCCATCTCCCGTTCCGTGGCAGCTAGGGGTTAATATTTGATATCGTTGGAACGGTGAATAAAATTAAAAAAATAAAAATAATATATTAAATTTTTTTTTTTTTTTTTTTATTAATGCAGAAATATTGTTCCCATTTCAATTATAAGGTGAACAATGATGCTGCACTAATGATTTTTTCTAGTCCCCATTTCTAAATTTTTTAACAAGCGCACCCCATAGAAAGTAAAGCTGCAAACACTTGCATGATAAAAAGAGAAAAAAAACATTTTACACGCTGTAATTTATTGAAAATTCTAATTTTATTGCATTTTTTGTTATAATATCCAGGCAGGACATAACGTATACATATAATAATGATATATTATGAATTTGCCTAGTCTGGTGGAAAGAACGATATATAATATGTCTGGGTGGTATAATAAAATGTGGCTTCAAAATGCGTTTAAACATGATGAGCAAAAGCGGTAAAAATGAGCTCAGCACAGGGGCGGGAAACGGATCAGCAGCAAAATGGTTAAGGCTGGGGTCAGACCAGCGCACTTTTAACGTGCGTTCTGGCGCACTTAATTACGGCCGCACTAGCAGCAAATGACGGGCAATGACGGCCATTATAGGAAGTACGGTCGCACGAAAGTCCGGCCGCGCAACGCAAGTGGAAAATGAATGCATTTTTTCGAGAACGCAGAACCGCTAGTACTGACGTACAGAGTGCGCTGCGTCCGCTAGCGGTGTGTGTGCGTGATTTGGAGACGTCAGACCCTGCTCATGTCCGGCCAACATAACGTCCAGACACCCAAAGTTTCCTAGTTTGGATCCGTAAAAAATCACGCACGAAAATACGCATCGTATGACCGTTTTTGCGAATTCCATGAAAAAATACGTCAATGTGTTCGGACGCACTTTTTTTTACGTTTGCGTGTAAAAATGCTTTCGTTTGACCCTAGCCTTAGAAGTTCAAAAAAAGAGTTAAAAACCGAACGCATGAAAATGCCTGCAAATAACATAGAAGGTCCTATGAATAATAATAAAAAGGTCTTTTACAGGGAAAAAAATCATTTTTAAAAATCGGGGAAAGAAAATTTGCAGAAAAAAAATCCTAAAAAATATAAAAATTAAGAGACTTTTTGCTGCAATTGAGAAGAATAAACTGTTGAATAAATATTTAATAAAAACAGTATTTTTTTTGCATTGAAACCTATGGGATTCGCCTTATTAAACCTGCCGAATGAAACCACTGACATTTCTCTGCTGTTCACTGTGAATAGATAAAGCATTGCTTCTCTATGGGGGATTTTGCTGCCGTCGAAGATCACTGTATTTCGCTGGCATTGGTGAACTGCCAGCTTTTTGAATAGCCGAATGACCATGTAATTGCACCGTACGGGAAATTCAATGTTCGGTGCAATTTGCCAATTCGTCTCTCTCTGAATAACCCTGATTGTAACAGAAGAGGAAGAAGTCAACTCTGTATATGGATAACTCCAGGTAACGATTCATTGCAACATTGTATTAGTAAATTCCTCTCTGGAAAACGCTCCCCACTATCCTTCAACTCGTGTACTCACGTTCATGTATACTGAGACCACAGATTTTATTTTGCTGTTTGACTGGTTAAATAAATAAATAATGAAAGCTCGCAGCTGCAAAGCCTCATTTTTGAAAGATGAAGTCACAGCGGCTCCTCGCAGGGATACGTTCACTGATATTCTTCAGCTTGCAGAGCAGTGGATTAATACATCTATTTATAAAACAAAAAAACCAATAAAAATCATTAGATGAAATAACTAGCCGGGTACGAGCCTGCACTTTGAGCGTTATTGTAAATGGCACGCAGGCGCCCCCCCCCCCCGGGCTTTCTTGGAACAAATGAGCTTTATTTTGTTACCTGAGAGCCCCCGGGGGGGGGGGAGTCTCACAGCTTCCAAATCCAAAAGCAAAAAAAAGGAAAAGAAACTAGGGCAGGGGTGAAGCCAGTGACCTGGTCAAATAATCTGTGCAATTTGTATGATTTGCATGAAATCATTCCCTTTGTAGAAGGCCGTGCCAGCGCGGTACCAGCGAACACCATTCCAATCGAATTACAATTTCTTCTGCAAATGAAGCTCTGTGGGACGGCCAGCGATTTGAAACATCTGGTTAAAATGTTGTTTTCAGATGCTTTTGGTTTTTTTCTTCCTGAGACAGCTGCGCTGTGTATTTTATATTATTATTATTATTATTATATAAATATATCGTTATAACAGATCTTATTGTTACCATTATCATTAAAGTGCTGGTGCGGCTGGCAGAGTAGAGCGCTCTTTCTGTACCTGTTTAATTGCTGCTGTGCTGTGTTGGCCGCACGTAATAAGTGGTTTTACGTTTCAGAATTCTGAAATAAATGTAAAAACGAGCTGATGTTATGATGTGTCCCCCCCATTGCACACAGCCCCATGTATTCCCCCACTGCACACAGCCCCATGTATTCCCCATTGCACACAGCCCCATGTATCCCCCATTGCACACAGCCCCATGTATCCCCATTGCACACAGCCCCATGTATTCCCCATTGCACACAGCCCCATGTATCCCCCATTGCACACAGTCCCATGTATTCCCCATTGCACACAGTCCCATGTATCCCCATTGCACACAGCCCCATGTATTCCCCATTGCACACAGCCCCATGTATCCCCCATTGCACACAGCCCCATGTATCCCCATTGCACACAGCCCCATGTATTCCCCATTGCACACAGCCCCATGTATCCCCCATTGCACACAGCCCCATGTATCCCCCATTGCACACAGCCCCATGTATCCCCATTGCACACAGCCCCATGTATTCCCCATTGCACACAGCCCCATGTATCCCCCATTGCACACAGCCCCATGTATCCCCATTGCACACAGCCCCATGTATTCCCCATTGCACACAGCCCCATGTATCCCCCATTGCACACAGTCCCATGTATTCCCCATTGCACACAGCCCCATGTATTCCCCCACTGCACACAGCCCCATGTATTCCCCATTGCACACAGCCCCATGTATCCCCCATTGCACACAGCCCCATGTATCCCCATTGCACACAGCCCCATGTATTCCCCATTGCACACAGCCCCATGTATCCCCCATTGCACACAGTCCCATGTATTCCCCATTGCACACAGCCCCATGTATTACCCCACTGCACACAGCCCCATGTATTCCCCATTGCACACAGCCCCATGTATCCCCATTGCACACAGCCCCATGTATCCCCCATTGCACACAGTCACATGTATTCCCCATTGCACACAGTCCCATGTATTCCCCATTGCACACAGCCCCATGTATTCCCCCACTGCACACAGCCCCATGTATTCCCCATTGCACACAGCCCCATTTATCCCCATTGCACACAGTCCCTTGTATTCCCCCATTGCACACAGTCCCATGTATTAACCCATTGCACACAGCCCCATGTATTCCCCCATTGCACACAGCCCCATGTATCCCCATTGCACACAGTCCTATGTTTTCCCCATTGCACACAGCCCTATGTATACCCCTATTGCACACAGTCCCATGTATTCCCCTCATTGCACACAGCCCCATGTATTCCCCCATTGCACACAGCCCCACGTATCCCCATTGCACACAGTTCCATGTATTCCCCCATTGCACACAGCCCTATGTATTTTCCCCATTGCACTAAGTCTCCATGTATCCCCCATTGAACAGAACCCCATGTATTCCCCCATTGCACACAGCCCCATGTATTCCCCCAATTGCACACAGCCCCATGTATCCCCTATTGCACACAACCCCATGTATTCCCCCAATGCACACTGCCCCATGTATCCCCCATTGCACACAGCCCCATGTGATCCCCCATTGCACACAGCCCCATGTATTCCCCCATTGCACACACCCCATGTATTCCCCATTGCACACAGCCCCATGTATTCCCCATTGCACACAGCCCCCATGTATTTCCCCATTGCACACAGCCCCATGTATTCCCCCATTGCACACACCCCATGTATTCCCCATTGCACACAGCCCCATGTATTCCCCATTGCACACAGCCCCCATGTATTCCCCCGTTGCACACAGCCCCATGTATTCCCCCATTGCACACACCCCATGTATTCCCCATTGCACACAGCCCCCATGTATTCCCCATTGCACACAGCCCCATGTATTCCCCCATTGCACACAGCCCCATGTATTCCCCATTGCACACAGCCCCATGTATTCCCCATTGCACACAGCCCCATGTATTCCCCATTGCACACAGCCCCCATGTATCCCATTGCACACAGCCCCATGTATTCCCCCATTGCACACAGCGCCATGTATTCCCCCATTGCACACAGCCCCATGTATTCCCCCCATTGCACACAGCCCCATGTATCCCCATTGCACACAGCCCCATGTATCCCCCATTGCACACACCCCATGTATCCCCATTGCAGACAGCCCCATGTATTCCCCCATTGCACACAGCCCCATGTATCCCCATTGCACACAGCCCCATGTATCCCCATTGCACACAGCCCCATGTATCCCCATTGCACACAGCCCCATGTATCCCCATTGCACACAGCCCCCATGCTTCCCATGACTTCCAACTCACTGCACTGTTTACCCTCTCCTCTATATGTCACCCCAATCCTTTTAGATTGTAAGCTCACATGGCCAGTGTCCTTGTCTGTATCGGTCTCTATGTGCCATACTACTTATTTGTTATTTTTATGTTAGTGTTTTCCCACCCATTGTACAGCACTGTGGAATATGTTGGTGCTTTATAAATAATTATCATTGCGGCTTCACTAATCTGAGGGATTGAAATCCAGAAATCATTAATAACGTGTACAAAAACACTGACTTTAAACACGTCGATGGCATCCCAGACGGGCCGGCTCATTGCAGGAGTATTGGATTTAGGGAACAGCAGCGCGTAGTTTCGAGGTCACGCGCAGTCCAAACGGCTTGATTAATTTTTGGATCTGACTTTCGCACTTCTCTCACATTTTGGTTCCCCTTGGAATATTCTTTTGCTGATGGATATTTCAGCAGAGACCACCCACATTCTCACTGAGGTTGCATGTTGTGCGCCGCACGCCCACCGAAAGGGGTCCATTGCCTTCAAACCCAAATTTATAATGACGCCTTCACAAAATATGCTTTTGTAGTAAATCCTGACACTCTCTGACGTTTGCGTTGACCTCCGTGTCACTGTTTTACGCTGTTGAGGACTGATCATCAATTATCTTGGCAAGTCGTGAAGAGCCGCCATTCAGGAATATCTGTAAAAGACATATTTGGGGCCCTTTGAAACGAAAAATAGGACTTCAGGCAAAGTGACTGGTACCAGGAGTGAAGAGCTACATGGTGCAAAGTTAATGGGTAGATGTAAGAAATGGTTTGCAATTGTGATACTTCAATGAGTGTGTGATACTTTAATGAGTGTGTGATACTTTAATGAGTGTGTGATACTTTAATGAGTGTGTGATACTTCAATGAGTGTGTGATACTTTAATGAGTGTGTGATACTTTAATGAGTATGTGATACTTTGTGTCTTATGTGTTGTCTGGATTCTAATGAAAGCTGATGTGTAAACATACATCAGACTGGAATCACCTTTATGTGGAATAACAATCACACAGATTTATCCGTTATAAAGTATCTCTTGTCTGTCTCTGGAAGATAACACCACAAATGTTCATTATATTTCTCCGGGTGAAGCTGGGAGCCATTCGTGACAGATAAAGTGGGCTGTTGGGAATTTTCCCAGGATTAATCCTAGAGAGATCTAGGTCCTGAATAAATGTAAATAGATAGAACTATGGAACCCACAGTGAAGAGAATACACTGCAAATGGGAACGTCCGTTGATTGGTAGATGTAATAAATGGTTTGCCATTGAGAATAATTGACACTTTCAGGGCTCTTTCGTTCCCCGCACCTCGGAGAATCAAATTCCCTGACCCTATGGTGAATTCAGCATTCACAGCAGAGTCCACGAAGTGCAGGGAATAAAAACGCTGCAAAACCACCAAAATTATTGGAATTTGGCAAACTACCTGCTCTCTGAATAGCCGTATGGCCATGGGAATGCGCCAAACAGGGAAATTCACTGTTCAGTGCATTTTTGGGGCAAGTTCGGATCTCTGCGAGTACCCCGTTAGTGTCTGTCCATGTGTTGTCTGGATTCTACTGAAAGAAGATGTTGGAACTTACATGTTAGGTCAGAATCACCAATATATCAAATAATAATCAAACAGAATAAAAAGTTTTAAAGTATTTATTATTCGTTCCAGGAAGATAACACCAAGAATGTTCATTATAATTCTCGGTGAGAATCTGGGAGCCAATCCTGACACGGACAAGAAAATAACAGATACATGTATCAGATGGGATTCACTTAGATCCAGTTGACTGTTGGGAATTTTCCCAGGATCCATTCTAAAGGGAAAGAGCAAAATGGTGTGAAAGAAACATCAGGTGATTGGTAGATATAAGAAATCCGGGCTCAAATTTTTAATTCATGTGGAAGTAGCCTGGCTGAAAAGTTACTTGCCACTTCTGATCCAAAGTGGTCAACAACATATTCCAGTGTTGCAAAGGATCAAATTTCCACTAGCCCTGCTTAAATTATTTATTTCCCTAGGCGAGAGGGCGAGTGGAAATTTTGAGCCCTGTAATAAATGGTTTGCAATTGTGAATATGTGATACTTTGTGTCTTTCCATGCGTTGTCTGGATTCTAATGAAAGACGATATGAGAACATATATGTTAGATAAGGGGTCAGCAACCTTGGCCCACCAGATGTTTTGGAGCTGCATCTCCCATAATACTCAAGTACTCATTAGATTTGAAGAACCTCAAGGAAAATGTAGGTCCAAAACACCTGGAGTGCCAATGTTGCCGACACCTGTGCAGACCATGAACCTAGTCCAGGGCTCAAAATTTCCACTCGCCTACTAGCATTTGGTGAGTGGAAGTTAAGTGAGGGCGAGTGGAAATGCACACGCAGGCAGCAAAATTAATTATTTTGTGCTGCGTATTCCAGCAATTTGCAGCCTTCCCTTCCCCAGGCTGCATGGTGGCAGGGATCAGCTGCCTAACCTGACCAAGCTTGTCTCTGTCACTCACAGGGGGTGGAGAGGAGCTACCCTGCCTCCTCGCTCTTCTCACACTGGGTCTGATGCCTGGATATACATGTATCTGGGGTCTGATGCCTGGATATACATGTATCTGGGGTCTGATGTATTGGGTACACATGTATCTGGGGTCTGATGTCTGGGTATTAATGATATTTTTGTAACTTTATTCTAAATAAAACCTTTAACAGTGTAATTTCATAAGATAATTTTAGGGTGTGTGTTAAGGGCTGGGTAGGGGTTAGGTGGAGCAACTGGTGGCGAGTAACTCTTATGGCCTGTTTAGTAGCTTGGGACTTGAAAGTTTGAGCCCTGACCTAGTCCATGGAAACACCATGAGCTAATAGTGGAGCACGTGAGAGGAGACAGAGGAAACGATACAATGAAATGTCATGTCTATTGAATTAATTTCTAATTCAGAGGAAGTATAATTTCTGTGTCACATGACCTCGTCTCCTTATACCATCTGACTGACCGAACCCAGAAATGTCTCACAGGGAACATACTGTCAGTATAAAATGCTATCGGGACAGTAATACGTTCACTGGTGTATTTTGGCCTAGGCCGACTAGGCCCAGGCCTAGGGCGGCACTTTCCAGGTATACTTTCCAAAGTATTTTACCAGGAAGGATACATTGAGATTTCACTAATTTACACTTTCAATTTCACTTTCCAGGGGGCAGCAAAAAACCTCACCACTAAATGGGTTACTCACAAAATAAAATTTCCCCACCCTGAAGTGAATTCACCATTCCCCGCAGGGTCCCCAAAGTGCATGGAGTCGGCCGCTGAATGCTGCCACCGCAAACCCGTGGCCTGCTGTTTTCAAAAGAACTACTGAACGAAAATGTCTGGAATTTACATATAAGATCCTATGATTGATAATAAAAAGTTCTGTTACAGAAAAAAGAAAAACTGCTATTAAAAAAAAGGGGGGGAATTTTGCCCAAAAAAATCTGAAAAATGACTAAAAGGTACTAAAAAAAATCAATAAGTAAAGACTTTTTACTGCAGATTAAAATAATAAATGATTTATTAGATATTGCATAAAAACGGGAATATTTTTAACATTGAAACCTATGGGGTTCGCCTGAATAAACCTGCTGATTGAAACCACCGAACATCAGAGCATTTCACTGCCATTTCTCTGAGTCTCAGTACCACATGACTGGCTGAACCACGTGAAACGCACGCGCGCAGCTGCCCGCCCTTTCGTTAACACAGACTCTATTCTGGACTGAACACCCACCGGGAAGGGAATCAAAGCTACAGTGCACCCTCTGGCAGTGTCACCCCACTGCTGATAAGATGGATCCACAGCATAATTGCTGTGTGCTCATATACACTCGGTTTGCTGGGAGTTTTACTGCAGTGGATTCTGATGCACTCATACACACCGCACATTGCATTGCTGGGAGTTTTATTGCTGTGGATTCTGATACGCTGACACACACCAAACATTGCATTGCTGGGAGTTTTATTGCTGTGGATTCTGTGATACATACTGCATATTAGTGTGAGTTTTATTGCCCTGGAGCTCTGGGATACGCTCATACACACTGCACATTACTGTGAGTTTTATTGCTGTGCAGTTCTGTGATATGCTCATACACACTGCACATTTCTGTGGGTTTTATTGCTGTGCAGCTCTGATATGCTCATACACAGTGCCCATTTCTGTGGGTTTTATTGCTGTGCAGCTCTGTGATACGCTCATATGCAGTGCACGTTTCTGTGGATTTTATTGTTCAACCAATTAGAGCGGCTGTGATCCCGTTTACTTGACATGCGTGGCTGTTCTTTGTAAAAATGCTTGAATTTAAACATTTTATAATTTTATTTATCTCAATAGATACATTTGAAATGGTATACAAAATATACAAGTAGGCACTTGGTATCCACTTTTAATATAAAGAGAGGAAAAGGCGGAGCTCTAAGAGGAAAAGGTGGAGCTTAAAGAGGAAGGGTAGGGATTAACCAGGAAGAGGTGTGCCCTTGACAGGAAGGGGTGCGTCAAATTTAAATTAGGGGGTGCACGAGTTTAGTCAGGCCTAGGGCAGCACAAAACCTAAATACACTACTGAATACGTTTTAAGAAGAGCTTATTGCGTTTTAAGAGCTTTGCTCTGGATAAGTAACGTGTCGCAGAGACGGATCCCTGACTTGTTGAAATCTACAAAGCGACTTAGCAGAGCAAGACTTCAATTATGAAGGTGAAAGGAACAAATGTGTAGATAAATCCGACGGCCTCCAGCCTGGTTTAACGGACGCTGGACAGATCCTTAGGCAGATGGTTCGAGCCGTGTGGATACATTGTATTAACAATATAAAAAAAGAACTTTTAATATTCACAGTTGTAAGATGAGGGTGGCTGACAGAATCTTCAACGGGCGCCAAGCAATCTCATATATATATATATATATATATATATATATATATATATATATATATATTTTTTTTTTACTTTAAGAATTACTTCAAATAAATATACCGACCATTAAATCTTTAAGGGTTCACTGTATTAAAATATTGACCCCACATTTTTTTTGGCCTTAAAGGAGCAAGAATTTGACAAAACGAGTCAAAATGGGCCGAATTGCGAAGCATCGAAATTGCGTTCAATTCTGGTGATTTGTTAATAAACCCCAAATTGTATCCATCCCCTTAATGCACTAAAGCCGCTCTCCGATGCTGCTGATGTGATTGGGCACTTTCCTCTGTAAATCGCAATTCATTTCATTTTATTTTCTGTTCGTTTAGAGAAACTTGACGGACGCGGCAGAAATCACGCGCGGGATGTTTATTTGTTTACTAAAACAAACCGAGTCGTTAAATTAGGTTATACGAAGATTTTGCAGTGTGCCACATAAACGCTTGGTTTCACAACAATAAATTCAAAGCAGGCCGATATAAATTGTTGAAAAAGAATGTTTTTTGTACATTCTTTTTTTAAAAAAAACAGATCATAAAGAAGGAATGTTTTAATTTGCTTTCCAGCAGGAATTATTGTGTTTTTTAAAATCTTACTTATTTAACATTTGCTTTGTTCGTCAAAGTGTAATTATTTATTGAGGAATAAGGATTGTGCACATGCTTTGCCTCGTATCCCAGACAAAACATCTTCTGTAAATAAAAGTAAAGCTTGCTGGTGGGTGGTTGATTTCTTTCCATATTTATGAGGTTTTAGAGTCCTGGATACAGACACATATACAGTACAGTACACTGCATGACCAATAAACCCCCCGTAATATGTGGTTGTGTCGCCTTTTGCTGTGATTGTGGCACGCATTCGCCGTGGCATCGTGTCGATAACTTCTTGCAATGTCACAGAATTTATTCGCGTCCAGAGTGGCATTAATTTGTGGCAAGATCTTGTGTTGATGATGGGAGAGTTGCGGCGCTGCGTAAAGTCTTCTCCAGCACATTATCCCAAAGATTAACCTCAATGGGGTTAAGGTCTGTGAAAATGATGTCTCATGCTCCCTCAACCACTCTTGCACAATTTGAGCCCGATGAATCCTGGCATTGCCATCTTGGAATATGCCCGCTGTGCCATCAGGGGAGAAAAAACCCATTGATGGAAAAACCTGCACATTCAGGGCCCTATTACAATCTTCACGTAATCGTTTGCGCGAGCGCACAAAAACGCATCAATGCGAGGCAAAACCTTTTGTGCTGAACGTCGTATTACAATGTCAGCGCAACAAACGCACGTAATCGTCTACCGCGCAAACCTGCGTGAACGCTGCGCGAGTGTACTGCACCGCGCCTGTCCTATACTTAACATTGTGAGTGCAAATGCGTTTGTGCGCTGGTACGCGGATGGTATTGCAATCTATGCGCAAAATTTAACGCACAGCCTTTGCGCGCATAATTTTAACGTCTTTTAAAAGCTGGTGGTAACGGCAAATCTGAACGTCCCGGCCGAACTCAAATACACCAGCCCAAAAAAAAAAATACAGCACAGTATAGTTACACATTCTACACATACCCAAACAATTAAATGGAAAAGTTGTGCGTGTTTTTATTATTGCTGCAGCATATATACTCAGATTGATTTTGACAGGCGCAAAAACTTAACGTGAGATAATTGTGGTTCTTAATTCTGATTGGCTGAATCGCGTGAAAAAACAGTCCGCCCACCGATTTCTGTGCACAACGTTAATGCGTGCACATTTTTGCGCGTATTTTTTACGCGCATTATTTTTTTGACAGATGAAAAAACGCGCTCGGATTGTAATACCAGCGTTAATTTACGCGCATTAACGTTTCGCGCTATAATTCACACGTTTACCGTGCATTTTTGCATGTAGAATGTAATAGGGACCTCAGTATATTCAGGGAGTCACATTACCTCATTTTATGTTGAAACATATTAATCACTGCAGTAATTATCCAATGGAAGGTGAGCACCTATTGGCTGAGTTACATCCAGGTGGTGAGTTTTTTTTGTTGCAAGGACACACTTCTGGGTCTACAATAAAACATGACAAAAGCAAATAAAAGAGGATCATATACATTGTAACATGTATCTCTCTTAGTTTAGTCATAATACAGACGTATGGGTTACGTTACCGTCACAGTGTGATACTCAGTTATTGTGTAAACGGATTTCTTGGAAGTGGGATCGCAATATTACAGGAAATAATCGATGACAGCCTGGGCAGGAACTCTGCGGATTCTAGGTCAGGTCAAACATCCCCTGCATTATGTCTTTCCGATTTGTAGTGTTTTGGTGTTTTTAAATAGTTCATTTTTCGCTTATGTTTTTCTTAGGCTTTAAATGTTAAAAAAAAAAATCACTCTCAGTTTTAGGGATCAAAGAACATGACTTTGGGTCAATCAGCACTTCCTGCGGTTAATGGGTTCTGGCATTTTGACCTTGGCCGTGTCAGGTGTGGGGAGGGGGTGTCATTCCAATGTGCGTATTTATCAAAGTCTTGCAAAAAAAGGAAGCTCGAGGCTCTGCAAATTAGTCCAGGAGAATAACAAAGGATTAGTAAGGTCTTCCGGGTCTTTCTTTGTGATGCGATGCAGGCTTTGTATCGCTGGAACATTTATTAATCACAAACTTAAATGTGGAAAATTTAACACAAAATACACCTCGTTTTAGCTCACATAGAAATAAGGGAGTTATTCAATAAGTGCCGGTGTTTGACAAACTTCAGCGTTTCAAAAAGAGAAATTTAAATGGCGACTGGAGAAGGTTCAGCAATGATCTATCTGTCTATCATTGATTCTATCTATCATTGAACATCATTATATTTATAATCTATATATTTATTTATTATCATAACTATCTGCCAATCTATATCTATCTGTATCTATATCTATCTATCGGTATCTATCTATATATCTATATATCTGTATCTATCTATCTGTATCTATCTATCGGCATCTATCTATCTATCTATCTATCTATCGGTATCTATCTATATATCTATATATCTGTATCTATCTATCGGCATCTATCTATCGGCATCTATCTATCTATCTATCTATCTATCTATCTATCGGTATCTATCTATATATCTATATATCTGTATCTCTATCTGTATCTATCTACCTACAGTGGCAAGAAAAAGTATGTGAACCCTTTGGGATTACGTGGAGTTTTACATGAATTGGTCATAAAATGTGCTCTGATCTTCATCTAAGTCACAACAATTTGAAAAACACAGTCGGCTTAAAATAATACAACACAAACATTATATGTTCTCATGTGTTTATTGAACATAACATGTAAACATTCACAGTGCAGGGTGGAAAAAGTATGTGAACCCCTAGCCTAATGACTTCTCCAAGAGCTAATTGGAGCCAGGAGTGAGCCAACCTTGAGTCCAATCAGTGTGATATTATTGGATGTGTTGCTGAAAGCTGTCCTGCCCTTTAAAAACACACCAGTTTTGGGTTTACTGGTTTCAAGAAGCACTGCCTGATGTGAACCATGCCTCTCAGAAAAGAGCTCTCAGAAGACCTACGATCAAGAATTGTTGACTTGCATGAAGCTGGAAAGGGTTACAAAAGTATCTCTAAAAGCCTTGATGTTCATGTGTCCACGGTAAGACAGACTGTCTACAAATGGAGAAAGTTCAGCACTGTTGTTACTCTCCCTAGGCGTGGTCGCCCTGTAAAGATGACTGCAAGAGCACAGCGCAGAATGCTTAATGAGGTAAAGAAGAATCCTAGAGTGTCAGCTAAAGACTTACAGAAATCTCTGGCACATGCTAACATTTTTGTTCACATACGTTTTCTTGCCACTCTATCTATCTATCTCTCTATCTCTCTATCTCTATCTATCTATCTATCTGTATCTATCTATCCATATCTATCTGTATCTATCAATCAATCTATCTGTGTGTATCTATCTATACAGTATATCACAATCAATCAATCTATATCTCTATCTATATATTTGTATCTATCCATCTATATCTCTATCTATCAATCTATATCTGTATTTTTCTATCTATAGCTCTATCATCGTGTATCATTATAGTGCTCTGTACATCAATAATATCTATCATCTTTGTATCTATTTCTATTGATTTATCTGTTTGTATGTATCTATCATTGATTATAAATATGTGTATCTATTATATCTATATATATATATATAAATACATTTGTAATGTATCCGTATATATAAATATATATCTCATCATAGCTATCTATTATCATTATATCTATTTATCACTGATCATCATTATAACTTTCTATCTATATATCTATGTATGTATCATTGATTATTGTATCTTTCTAGCTGATCTGCAATGTAACATATATATCTCCTATCATACTTATCTATCTATCTGTATCTATCTATCTATCTATCTGTATCTATCTATCTATCTATCTATCTATCTATCTATCTATCTTTCTATCTGTATTATCTATCTTTCTATCTGTATCTATCTATCTATCTGTATCTATCTGTATTTATCGGTATCTATCTATTTATCTGTATCTATCTATCTATCTATCTATCTATCTGTATCTATCTTTATCTCTATCTATCTATTTATCTGTATCTATCGGTATTTATCTATTTATCTGTATCTATCTATCTATCTATCTATCTATTTATCTGTATCTACAGTCATGGCTGAAATTGTTGGCACCCCAGAAATTTTTCCAGAAAATCAAGTATTTCTCACAGAAAAGTATTTCAGTAACACATGTTTTGCTATACATATGTTTATTCCCTTTGTGTGTATTGGAACAAAACAAAAAAGGGAGGAAAAAAAGCAAATTGGACATAATGTCACACAAAGCTCAATAAATGGGCTGGACAAAATTCTTGGCAACCTTTCAAGATTGTGGATAAATAAGATTGTTTCAAGCATGTGATGCTCCTGTAAACTCACCTGGGGCAAGTAACAAGTGTGGGCAATATAAAAATCACACCTGAAAGCAGATAAAAAGGACAGAAGTTCACTTAGTCTTTGCATTGTGTGTCTGTGTGTGCCACACTAAGCATGGACAACAGAAAGAGGAGAAGAGAACTGTCTGAGGACTTGAGAACCAAAATTGTGGAAAAATATCAACAATCTCAAGGTAACAAGTCCATCTCCAGAGATCTAGATTTGCCTTTGTCTGCAGTGTGCAACATTATCAAGAAGTTTGCAACCCATGGCACTGTAGCTAATCTCTCTGGGCGTGGACGGAAGAAAAAAATTGATGAAAGGTTGCAAAGAAGGATAGTCCGGATGGTGGATAAGCAGCCCCAAAAAAGTTCCAAAGAAATTCAAGCTGTCCTGCAAGCTCAGGGAGCATCAGTGTCAGCGCAAACTATTCGTCGACATTGAAATGAAATGAAACGCTATGGCAGGAAACCCAGGAGGACCCCACTGCTGACACAGAGACATAAAAAAGCAAGACTACAGTTTGCCAAAATGTACTTGAGTAAGCCAAAATCCTTCTGGGAAAACGTCTTGTGGACAGAGGAGACCAAGATAGAGCTTTTTGGTAAAGCACATCATTCTACTGTTTACCGAAAATGGAATGAGGCCTACAAAGAAAAGAACACAGTACCTACAGTGAAATATGGTGGAGGTTCAATGATGTTTTGGGGTTGTTTTGCTGCCTCTGGCACTGGGTGCCTTGAATTTGTGCAAGGCATCATGAAATCTGAGGATTACCAAAGGATTTTGGGTCGCACTGTAGAGCCCAGTGTCAGAAAGCTGGGTTTGCGTCCGAGATCTTGGGTCTTCCAGCAGGACAATGACCCCAAACATACTTCAAAAAGCACCCAGAAATGGATGGCATCAAAGCACTGGAGGGTTCTGAAGTGGCCAACAATGAGTCCAGATCTAAATCCCATTGAACACCGGTGGAGAGATCTTAAAATAGCTGTTGGGAAAAGGCGCCCTTCCAATAAGAGAGACCTGGAGCAGTTTGCAAAGGAAGAGTGGTCCAAAATTCCGGGTGAGAGGTGTAAGCAGCTTATTGATGGTTATAGGAAGCGACTGATTTCAGTTATTTTTTCCAAAGGGTGTGCAACCAAATATTAAGTTAAGGGTACCAAGAATTTTGTCCAGCCCATTTTTGGAGTTTTGTGTGACATTATGTCCAATTTGCTTTTTTCCTCCCTTTTTTGTTTTGTTCCAATACACACAAAGGGAATAAACATGTGTATAACAAAACATGTGTTACTGCAATACTTTTCTGTGAGAAATAGTTGATTTTCTGGAAAAATGTCTGGGGTGCCAACAATTTCGGTCATGACTGTATCTATGCCACATGTATCTATCTATCTATCTATCTATCTATCTATCTATCTATCTATCTGTTTCTATCTATCTTCATCATCTATGTATCTATTTCTATGTCTATCATCAGTAATCAATATGTATCAATGTATCTGCTTATATCTATTTATCTATGCATCTATCCATGACGTCTCACTCAATCAGCAGCAGCATCCATCTATCTACAGTATTTTATCTATCTGTCCATCCATGACATCTTTGTCACACATTTTTTTGATACTCCAGGCATCATTAAATTTGCCCATTGAACTAAAACCGGGCCACATGTCACAAAGGACCTCCACCCATTCAGTATCTAACTATTGTGCTTACAGTTGCCTTGTGACTCCTTTTTTGGATACTTTGGGCCCTATCACTGGGTGGGAGCTGACCCTAGCGTCAGCATGTTTTTGCGTTAACGTCAGGTAAAATGACGTCGGACCAACAGATTGTTTTCCCCCGCTAGAAATGGGAAAAATCACTTAACACGTCGCTATTAGCGATTCGTAACGCGCGCTTAATGTATTTACCACGTCCTATACTTAACATGGCGAGCGTTATAGAGAGCGCTAGCGCTATTGAAACCAACAGATCACTTGGTGCCTTCGCTAATTTTTAGACGGACGCTAAACGCAAATATTTACCTACTGCTCAACTCTGGTGTTGACTCAAAAAAAACACAAAACATAGGTCCTCGCCCAAAATAAACAGGCAATTAACAGGTAATTAACAGACAAATAACAGGCAATGGAAAGGAATGCAGCGCGGGTGTTCTATTGGCCCCATACACCACAGTAGGGGATCTGGTCAGCAATGTCGCTGCTGTTGCAGTCGGCTCTATTATAAATGTATCCTTTGTCCACATATATCCTAAATCTAATGTATTGGCTGATTTTAAACATTTTATGCTGGGGGTTATTCATAGTATGGAAGCGGTTGAGTATTAGGGTTAGGACCATGTTTAAAGGGACACATGGATGAGTCTTGCCCTGAAACATTTATTATTTATAAGCTGCAGCAGGGAAGTTATTGTTGCTCACTTGGCCTTCCTTTTGGATCTATTAAATGCAGTGTAATGATTCTACATGCTGCCGGGTGGCATTTATCATGCTATGCCCATCTGCCTTAATTAATATGCGTTGATATAAACATGGATGATACGGCTGCCTTGGAGGATTTTAATAATGCAGGGGTGTGAGGGATCTTTCCTCGATGTGTTCATACGTATACAAGCTTGTGAGGGCAAGGGATAGGTATGGCCCGGCTCTCTGCACTGGAAAAAAACACTTCTATCCTGTACACAACCGCATTAGCGCTGGGTCTCAGCCCGGGTCTTAGCGTTTCCCTAGCGCGCACTAAACGACCTTGTACATGGACTCCCGCAGACAAGGTGATCTGTTGGTGGGTCACCAGGCGCTACCTTTTCGATTTTTTCCGTTTTAGCTCACACCAGGTGATAGGGCCCTTTGTTTTTTCTGGATGGTTCTACCCCAGTATTTAAATCCCACCAATCTGCGTGAGCTGCTCGGTCATCAAGAACAGTCATGCTGGACACGTGGATATTTGAGCTCAGGATTCCCAGATTCTTCGCGACGCGCAGGGTTTATTTATACGGCGGGAGTTCTGCTTCACTCTTCGCTGCGGACGCTCAGATCTATTAAGTAGCGGGTCGTGTTAAAGGGTGAGTGAGCGCGGATGATGAAACATTAACAATGCGGCACTATTTACCTGCTCGCTCATCTAGAAGAACTGCTCCTTTCACTCACCCAGAAAGCTTCTGCTTCCAGAATGACCAAATGACATTTCCAATTTACAACAATTCCCAGGCCGGGAATTCAAATCCTCCGTCTCCTAACGGGCTGCGCGCTGACCTGTGAGATCCCGTCACCAGGGAAAGATTATCGCAGAACGACGGGTTTCGCTGAACCCAATCATCACACCTTCAGTTCAGTGCATAGGTATGTGGCCATATTAAGCGGAAACATCCCGTGACGTCTCGGCGTACTAAAGCACGGAAAGCGGAGACCGCGCTGGAAAATAGAAAACGGTGAAAACTGATGATGATAACTCATTAGAGAAATAGAATTCCCATGGGGTGCTGAGATCTGCTACAGACACAATTTACTCGTTGTATGGAAGAATAGAGTTGGTGTCGTCGTTCTGTGTTGTTTGCAGGGACTTTTCCTGCCGGTGTTTATTGTTTGTTTCTCTGGAAAGCCAAAGAGCGCCAAATTAGCAACAACAGCGATTTTTACCATCGTTTGCAGCTACGTTGAACATCTGTGAAACAATGACGCACAGTGAATGAGACTTATAGGACTTTACACTATAGGGGTTATTCAGAGAGAGACAATCTGGCCCCGAAATATCGCCGAACAGTGAATTTCCCCATATGGTGACATTTCACAGCCATTCGGCTATTCAGAGAGCAGGCAGTTCACCAAATTTTGGCAAACTGCCAGCCGTTACGGTGCCTGTTCGGCGGCAGTGAAATCCCTCATAGAGGAGCAATGGTTAATCTATTAGCAGACACCGAACAGCAGAGAAATGTCAGTGAAATGCCCTGCTGTTCGGTGGTTTCATTCGGCAGGTTTATTCAGGTTAATCCCATAGGTTTCAATGTTAAAAATATTCCCGTTTTAATTCAATATCTAATAAACCGTTTATTATTTTATTCTGCAAAAAAAGTCTCCTTATTATTGATTTTTTAAGATCTTTTAGACATTTTTCGTGATTTTTTTTGGCAACATTTTTTTTCCGTTTTTTTTTTAATCGTTTTTTATTTTTTCTGTAACAGACATTATTATTGTTATTATTATTATTATTATTCATAGGATTTTATATGTAAAGTCCAGACATTTTCGTTCAGTAATTTTTTGTCAAACAGCATTTCAATTTTGACACTTTCAATCGTATTATTTTTTTAACCCGTTCGCCCGCTTGTCGACTTTTTTTTCCGGCTGCTGATCTGTGCTTTGATCGGTAGCTCTTTGGCTTTTTCTGACGTGTTTGGTGTGTTTTTTGAGGTGGTTCCAGCTGGGTTTTGGTGGGATTTCGGTGGTAGTTCGGCGTGTTTGCGTCGGGTTTAATCCTGCACTCTGGGGACCCTGCGGTGAATGCTGAATTCACCGCAGGCTGGGGAACTTTGATTTACCAAAGTGCAGGGAACTGCGGGGAACGAGAGAGCACTGAAATGCCGGCGACATTTCGGTGCTCTCTGAATAAACTCCTATTTGTAACTGAAGCCCAAAACGTCCGTGGAAAGTCCTCCAAACCAAACCGCTGACAATCAGAAGAAGCTACAATGAGGAAATGCTGAGCTTGGAACATTGTCTCATCGTTTCAACTCAAATAAAAAATCTCTTTTATTTTTTGTGAAGTTCACTATTTAATCATTGCAGTTTTTTTTTTTGGTGCTTCAGGCACTGAGTGTGAATTATTTTGTAAGATGGACATGATCCTGCTTTGGAGCCAACAAAGGAATCCGCTGAAAAGAGCCCTCTGGCAAAAACCAAAACCTGATCCCTTATCCTGCATTAATCAAACGGTGGGAAAGAACCCCGGCCTGCACAATCCCTCCAAACAGAACCTGATTTCATGGACACAATTTATTCAATTATACGTCATTTTGGACCTTTCAGATTTGGGGAATCGCCGCAACCTCAGACAAAGGATAAAGTGTGTTTTTCTGTAGGATATAAGGAAATAACGTAAGTACAAGGTCTGGAATGTAGGAATCTTCAGCAACATCAGGGTTATTCAAAGAGAATTGAAAAGTCACCGCACCTTCAGTGACTTTTCGTTCTCTTCAATTTGGTGCAATTTGGTGATCCCATTTCGGCGACCCTGCGGTGTATTCAGCAAGCACTGCAGGGCCGCCGTAGTGCAGGGAAAACACGCCGAGAACCTGCCGAAAACTCACCGCACAAACCCGGCGAACGCACACCGAAAGCCGCAAAAACATGTGGATTAACCCCGCCGAACACGCCGGAGAAACTCGAGCAGGAGCCGATCAGTGCGCAGAGCAGCCACCGGAAAAACCCAACACTGCAGACGAATGGAGTGAAAAAAAAACAGTGCGCTTGAATGTTTGAAAAGTGAAACGCTGTTTGCAAAGAAACTACAGAGCGAAAATGTCTGAAATTTACATATAAATCCAATGAATGATAATAAAAAGGGCTGTTACAGAAAAAAGAAAAAACGACTTAAAAAAAAAAGAAAATGGAATTTTGTTTTTACGAAAAATCCCAAAAAATGCTTAAAATATCCTAAAAAATCGATTAATTAGAGACTTTTTTCTGCAGAATAAAATAGTAAACGGTTTATCAGATATTGAATTAAAACAGGAATATTTTTTAACATTGAAGCCTATGGGATTCGCCTGAATAAACCTGTCGAATGAAACCACTGAATGTCAGAGCAATTCGGCAACTTTTCACTGCTGGTTTGAGTTCTCTGAATAGACGAAGCATTGCTTCTCTATGGGGATTTCACTGCCCTCGAACAGGCACCGAACAGGCACTGTATGTGCAGGCAATTCGCCAGGATTTGGCAAACTGCCTGCTCTCTGGATAGCCAGGAAAGGTAATTGTACGCTGAATTTCACAGTTTGGTTCCCTTTCGCCAGCAATTCGGATCTCTCTGAATAACCCTGCATGTGTTTTTAAGTAGGTGGGTTACCTCTCCAAAAGGACTAGATAGATACATACATATAGAGATATACACTGGCAAGAAAAAGTATGTGAACCCTTCGGGATTACGTGGAGTTTTGCATGAATTGGTCTTAAAATGTGCTCTGATCTTCATCTAAGTCACAACAATTTGAAAAACACAGTCTGCTTAAAATAATACAACACAAACATTATATGTTCTCATGTGTTTATTGAACAGAACATGTAAACATTCACAGTGCAGGTGGAAAAAGTATGTGAACCTTTGGACTTAATAACTGGTTGACCCTCCTTTGGCAGCAATAACCTCAACCAAATGTTTCCTGTAGTTGCAGATCAGATCTGCACAACGATCTGGAGTAATTTTGGACCACTCCTCTTCACAAAACTGTTTCAGTGTAGCAATATTCTTGGGATATCTGGTGTGAATCGCTCTCTTAAGGTCATGTCACAGCATTTCAATCGGGTTGAGGTCAGGACTCTGACTGGGCCACTCCAGAAGGCGTATTTTGTTTTGTTTTTCGGAACGTCTGTTCTCCTTGTTTCAAAGTGTCTATTCATTTTGACGTAAACTAATGGTTTTTCGGATACGATAATTATACGATACTATAATTCTGCCATTGAGATTTCTCATGTTTTACAAGAAGGATACATTGAGATTTCTCATGTTTTACAAGAAGGATACATTGAGATTTCTCTGGTTTCCCGGGAAGGATACATTGAGATTTCTCTGGTTTTACAAGAAGGATACATTGAGATTTCTCATTTTTTACAAGAAGGATACATTGAGATTTCTCTGGTTTCCCAGGAAGGATACATTGAGATTTCTCATGTTTTACAAGAAGGATACATTGAGATTTCTCATGTTTTACAAGAAGGATACATTGAGATTTCTCTGGTTTCCCGGGAAGGATACATTGAGATTTCTCTGGTTTCTCAGGAAGGATACATTGAGATTTCTCATGTTTTACAAGAAGGATACATTGAGATTTCGCATGTTTTCCAGGAAGGATACATTGAGATGGGAATGATACAAAATTTAATTACACAATCAGTGATATAAATACGATGTTCGAAATTACTGAAATGGAACCGAAATCACGAATGGAACGAAAATGAATTTCAATTTTACACATTTGTAGTCCATTCGAAAATTCCGAAAAGTTTTCATTTCGGCTTGAAAATTTGTTCGGATCTGCCATTTTCGGATCCGAAAATTTTCGCAAAATCGTTCGAATCCGAATGCACGAATCGGGAAATTTCGTGAAAATTCCGAAATTCCGAAACTCGAAACGCACATCCCTAATAGATAGATATAGATATAAAGATCGATAGATCGCTAGATAGATACAGGGTTATTCAAAGAGATCCGAATTGCTTGAGAAAGGTAACCGATCAATGAAAATCAGGGTTCGGTTACCTTTCCTGGCCATTCGGCTATCCAGAGAGCAGGCAATTCGCCAAATCCTAGCGAATTGCCTGAACATACGGTGCCTGTTCGGTGCCTGTTCGAGGGCAGTGAAATCCCCATGAAAAAGCACTGCTTCGGCTATTCAGAGAACACAAACCAGCAGTGAAAGGTTCCCCTAATGCCCTGCCATTCGGTGGTTTCATTCGACAGGTTTATTCATGAGAATCCCATAGGCTTCAATGTTAAAAATATTCCCGTTTTAATTCAATAACTAATAAACCGTTCATTATAAAATTATGTAGTAAAGAGTCTCTTTATTTATTGATTTTTTTAGGATATTTTAAGCATTTTTCAGATTTTTTTTTTTAAAAGTCAGATTTTTTTATTTCTAATGTTTTACTTTCCAAATGTTCGGATCCGAACCCGAACCCGAACCCGAACTTGAACTCAATACAAGTCAATGGGGCTGAAAATTCGGTTTTTAGAGTGCCCTCCAAGAGGGCATATATGCTAGATATTTGCCATAAAAAGTGTATGGGGGTCTGGGTAGTGCCCTGGGGGACAGGACAGTGGCGTAACTAGAAACCTGAGGACCCCGGTGCAAGAATCCACAAAGGGCCCCCCCCAAAAAATCTATGTATTTTTACTTATTTTTCACTGCAAAATAAAACAAAGATAGTATTAGTATTAACCTATTCATTAACAGGTCTATACATAGGAGAAGGGGTCATCCATTTAGACTGGAAGAAAGAAAATTCAGCTTAAAGCATAGGAAGGGTTATTTTACAGTGAGAACAATAAAGCTGTGGAATTCTCTGCCTGTTGAGGTGGTTGGGTCAGAGTCTGTACAGACTTTTAAAAAGCGACTGGATGACTTCCTGCAGACACAGAATATTAAGGGTTATAATATTTAATATGTGGGTAAAAGCTTCTTGATCCAAGGAGAAATCTGACGCCATTCTGGGGTCAAGAAGGAATTTTTTCCCGGTATGTTGCATATTTCAGACTGGGTTTTTTGCCTTCTTTTGGATCAACAGCAGTAGGTTATGTGGGGGAGGCTGAACCCGATGGACGCATGTCTTTTTTCAGCCTATATAACTATGTAACTATGTAACTATTGCCTAGGGATGCACCGATACCACTTTTTTAAGACCGAGTACGAGTACCGATACTTTTTAAAAAGTACTCACCGATACCGAGTACTGATACTTTTCTTTAATGTCATGTGACGCTTTCCAATAAGAACAGACCATATAAAAATGCCCCCAGCTCACATATATATCCCCCCGATATATATATATTCATACTGCCCCAGCTCATGGATTTGCCCCAGCTCACACATGGATTTGCCCCAGCTCACACATGGATATTGCCCCAGCTCATGGATATGCCCCAGCTCACACATGGATATGCCCCAGCTCACACATGGATTTGCCCCAGCTCACACATGGATATTGCCCCAGCTCATGGATTTGCCCCAGCTCACACATGGATTTGCCCCAGCTCACACATGGATATTGCCCCAGCTCATGGATTTGCCCCAGCTCACACATGGATTTGCCCCCGCTCACACATGGATTTGCCCCAGCTCATGGATATGCCCCAGCTCACACATGGATTTGCCCCCAGCTCACACATGGATATTGCCCAAGCTCATGGATTTGCCCCAGCTCACACATGGATTTGCCCCAGCTCACACATGGATATTGCCCCAGCTCATGGATTTGCCCCAGCTCACACATGGATTTGCCCCCGATCACACATGGATTTGCCCCAGCTCATGGATATGCCCCAGCTCACACATGGATATTGCCCAACAGCTCATGGATATGCACCACCAGCTCATGGATATGCACCCCCAGCTCATGGATATGCACCCCCAGCTCATGGATATGCCCCCCAGCTCATGGATATGCCCCCCAGCTCATGGATATGCACCCCCAGCTCATGGATACTGCCCCCAGCTCATGGATATGCCCCCCAGCTCATAGATATGCCCCCCAGCTCTCACATGGGTATGCCCCCCAGCTCATGGATAAGCCCCCCAGCTCATGGATATGCCCCCCAGCTCATGGGTATGCCCCCCAGCTCATGGATAAGCCCCCAGCTCATGGATATGCCCCCCAGTTTATGGGTATGCCCCCCAGCTCATGGGTATAAGGGCCCCCCAGCTCATGGGTATAAGGGCCCCCAGCTCTCATGGGTATTTGGGTCCCCCAGCTCTTACCTCTGCTGGCCCCAGGTGTTCTTCTCCTTGGCGAGCGGCCACTGGAAACATGCGTCTTGGCCACTCGCCGGAAACCACCTGATCAGCGCAGAGGTCTCGCGAGAGGATCTCGTGCGCTGGTCAGTTGGTTCCTATCCCACGTGAGCGGCCAAGCTGCGTGTCAGTGGCCGCTCGCAGGGAGAGGGACGGCCAGCGCGCGGCTCCCAGATTCCGGCGCTGATTGCCAGAATCTGGCGGGCGGCGCCGGGCCCCCCTCCAGTGGCGGAATGCCAGGGCCCGGTCGCAACTGCGACCGCTGCGACCCTGGTACTTCCGCCAATGGGACAGGAAACAAGGACAAAAAGTTTTAAAAAAAAAGTTTTTAAAGGGAGTTTCACCTTTCTCTGAATAACCCTGTCAGGGTTATTCAGAGAGCGGTGAAGAGCAGGAGAATGACTGGAGAATGGAAAATTCTAGGTCAAAATAGCCAAACCAGAAAAATTCTCCCATTTAGGCTAGGGTCAGACTAGCGAATTTTTAACATGCGTTTAGGCGCACTTAATCACGACCGCACTAGCAGCAAATGACGGGCAATGACAGCCAATATACGAAGTACGGTCGCACGAAAGTCCGGCTGCGCAACGCAAGTGGAAAATGAACGCATTTTTTCGAGAACGCAGAACCGCTAGTACGGTCGTACAGAGTGCGCTGCGTCCACTAGCGGCGTGTGCGCGTGATTTGGAGACGTCAGACCCTGCTCGTGTCCGGCCAACATAACGTCCAGACACCCAAAGTTTCCTGGTTTGGATCCGTAAAAAATCACGCACAAAAATGCACATCGTATGACCGTTTTCGCGCATTCCGTCAAAAAATACAGCAATGCATTCGGACGCACTTTCGGTTGCTGTGAAAAATGCGTTAGTCTGACCCTAGCCTTATCTCACTTTCCAAATCGACTATTTGGTCCAGATTGTTCTCTTTTCCTGCCATTCTCCTGGTTTTCACCTTTCTCTGAACAACCCTGAGAGAGAGGTGAAAGCCAGGAGAACTGGCAAGAGAAGAGAACAATCTAGACCAAATAGCCAATTTGGAAAGTGAGTTAAATGGGAGAATCTTTCTTTGTACGTCCGTGGCAGCATAGTATTCTGACCAATGGAGCCCCACACACGAAGTACGTCCGCACGGAAGTGCGGAGGCATGACGGACGCAGCAAACGGACGCAGGTTAGGCAAGAACGTAATACTGCTAGAACGGACGTGCGGAGTGCGCCACGTCCACAACGTCCGTGTAGCTTTGTATGTGAGTGATGCAACAAGGTCAGACGGACTGCATTTATACGTCCAGCATTTTTGACGGACAGAATGTTTTTTCATTGTAATTTATTTTCCCTGCTACATCAGTCAAAAGATACGTCAGTGAAAAAAACGGACTGTGTGCCCACTACCTTGTCGTCAGTCAGTAAGTACGTCCGTACTGCACGGACGCACAGTCCGAACAAAATGCGCTCATCTGACCCTAGCCTTAGATGTAATTTTGAAATTTTTTCAAACACCAGTTAACCACTTGGCTGCTTTGGACGCGCTCAGCGCGTCCAGCCAAGTGGTTCTCCTGTGCTATGGACACGCTGAGCGCGGATTCCGGCAGATTGCTGCGCCCCCCCCCCCGGTGCGGGTTGACTTCTTGGATGTCAGCCCAGCACTCCGGGACCCCGGCGGAGCAATTAGATGTCATCGCGGCGGCGCGATGACATCTATTTCAGGCACCCCCCCCCGCATGTGCGGAGGAAGCGCCTGAAAGAGAGGGGGGGAGGTCCTTTGGACCTCTCTCCCTCCCGATCGCCGGGGGGCAGAGGGTTAATCCAGGCACCGTTTGGAAGGGCACAGCCTGCCCTTCCAAACGGTGGCTGTGACTAACCCCTGGGGAGCCGGATCACGAATGGGCGCTGAAAAGCGCCGGATCGTGATCCTCTCCTGGAGCTGGCCGACATCTTGATTGTCGGCCAAGCCTCCAGGAACTCCCCCTGAC